>JABMCL010002815.1:322500-380000 GCA_018857735.1 Alviniconcha marisindica | reverse complement strand
TATGTTTCAGTGCCACTGGCCGCTAAGTCTTCACGTATCGAATGATGGACATGGGATTTAAATGTGAAGTGTGCACAGAGCTTTGTGCGTGTGTGTGTGTGCTGTTCCAACAATTATCTTTGTACTGTTATTAGTATCGTGTGTGGATCATGAAAGTGTGTGCAGTACTGTAGTGAGAAAAATCTCAAGCAGTTAGATACATAGGGTCATGCAGGATCCATACAATATTCTGGCTGGACCCCAACCAACACAGTTAATTCATGAAGGTTGGCCTAGTCTGTGTGTGGTTATTTTTGCGTGTCCAGACAATGGTTCAGTGCTTGGGATTTTTAACGTGCACACAAATGTTGTCAACATATGCAGCTGCGTATCAGGCCAGGCCTATACAAATGCCATAAGAGCCTCCATTCAAAGATGGCTCCAGGAGAACATGTTGTCAACGTATGCAGCTGCATATATATATATCAGGCCAGGCCTATACACACGCCATAAGAGTCTGCATTCAAAGATGGCTCCAGATACAACCGAGCTACGGACTACATCCAGATGGCAACCGAGCTACATCCCCATGCCACCATATTCAATGCAAAAAGCAAGACTTATCTGTGACATTGTAGACCGTTCTTGCTTCTTTATCAAGAATGCAAATGTGAACATGTGCTGTCTATACCACTTAAACATTGTATGAAAGACCACATATTCCTCCCCAGTGGCCTTCAGAACCAAATTAAAGATTGACAGTGGCAGGCTCTGTGGTTTAGTGCTTTTTATTTCAAATCCCCTGTGATAAGCATTCACACACACACACACACACACACAAACACACTCAAACTCTCTCTCTCTCTCTCTCTCTCTCTCTCTCTCTCTCTGTCTGTGAGTCATACACAGAAACTCACAAAGATACAGACAAAAGCCACTTCGCAGTTTATTTTTTCACATGAAAAAAATGCTGACAACAAAATAGTTTCTGAAGACAAATAAACACATTCTTATTAATAAACAGAAAGGACGATACAAGTTGAATGCTTAGGCATTATATGCACAAGATTTTTATTTATTTAAAAAAAAAGGGGGGGGGGGGAATAAAGAAATATTAACTCTTTAAAAAGATTGCACTGCAACCTGGGTTTTAAAATTTTACCCCCCTCCCCCCCCCCACATTTTAAATCATATTTTGCAATATTTTGTAAGTACTACGATTAGGTCTATGTTATTGAACAGACATCAGTATGTCGACTTTAAAATGAGACACAATATCAGCAGACATACTTATAACTGATGAACTGCATCAGACTAATAAACATCAGCATGCAGACTTAAAAATGGATGGTCAAACCTAATGGAAGGGAATAACTTAAAAAGCTGAACACAAGTACCAGCATGTATATAAGTTTATGTCTGTCTGTTCAGTAATTTGGAAAATGTGCTTACACCATCTGAGCAAAACAACTTAAAAGAATGAGACTGTCTCACGCTTCAAGACTGT
The DNA here is from genome assembly GCA_018857735.1 of Alviniconcha marisindica. NCBI lineage: Eukaryota > Metazoa > Mollusca > Gastropoda > Provannidae > Alviniconcha > Alviniconcha marisindica. The sequence goes on along the minus strand of JABMCL010002815.1, from coordinate 378,514 downwards.
TCTCCGTTTCATATCCACTTTATGACATGCAAGTTTTCTTCTTTAAATCTATCACTGAAAGTACAAAAAGTAACAATAACCAAATAATAACAAGCATTTCCTCCTCTGATGCTGAAAGATTGAAGTTCTTCTACATCTCAAAAAAATGATAAACACAACAACAAAAACAATGAAAACCACATGTCGAAAATTAAATGCTCAGACAACTCGCAAAAATAAGATCATAGACACTAGCATGAACGTGTGAAGCTCAGTAAATATAACCACCCAGGGAAAAAAAACAATGTTTAACATGAATAGATTTTAAGAAAATCACAGCACAGGGTTAAAATGTAGGCTGACACTGATGATTACAAGCAAGCCAAACAAAACGTTAATCACTGGAAAACCAGGCCTCAAAATGACTGACAGCTGTCATGATACAGCTAATAAAGGACTCTTAGCATGTAAATAAAAGAGCTGAAATATTCCCTTTCCCTTCAGTTTTGTCAGGCCTCAAAATGACTGACAGCTGTCATGATACAGCTAATAAAGGACTCGTAGCATGTAAGCAAACGAGCTCAAATATTCTCTGTCCCTTCAGTTTTGGCACATCCTCATTTGAAAAGAAAACAAATAACCTCAAGGCATGGTTGGATTTTGGTCCAAGTGATGTTACTGTAACTGGCAAAGATATCTGAAGTACCCTCAGTTGGAGGTAATCAGTACATAATTATTAGTAAAAATGGAAAATCTCTTGACAAATACTTCCTTTCACCTTCCAGATTCTACTACTATATTCCAAAAAGAAAAAAGAAAAGAAAAAAGGGGGGGGGGCAAAAAATAAGTACAGAAGCATGTAAAAATTAACGGCAAACACAAACAATCCCCAAAACCACGATGCTAGGAGAACATACAGCACACCTAGACTTCTGCTATGTCAGTGATTTGTTTCTTCTTCATTTTTATAATGAGTCAATAGGGATGGGGTCAGTTTTTCTCTCTCCTCCAACCGAACTGTTGAAAACTCACTTTATAAACAGAACAATCAGAAGAGTAACTGAGACAGTATTTCTCATCCATCACTGCTTTTTCTGGGAAGGGGGTGGGGGAGGGAAAAGAAAGGAAAGTACATTAAACATTAGCAATAAACAAAAATTGTTTTTTTGTTTGTTTGTTTTCTTTGTATTAAACTTAGATTACATTGATGACAAATAATAACTTTCTACTTTTATACAAGAGGCCTTGATTAATAAAGCATTTGTGTATACATACCACAATTTATTTTTTATTATGTAAATCCGACTCCTTTTTGTTTTTACATTAGTCTGTATGTGAGCAACACTAAAAGCGTTGCATCCTTAATAAATAAAAATATATACCCCTGCCAACATTTAGACAGCACCAAATGTTTTTCCATACCAGTAACTTTTCTTTGCATTAGTACTTTTAAATAATGTTTGGTACAAAGAGAGAGATACACACACAGAGAGTGTGTGTGGGTGGGGGGTGGAGGGGGTGCAAGTGTGAAATCTGTGCTGATCCATTTCCAGGGTCTTATACTATTATATGTCTTATACTATATATTTTTACAATAACCTGAACACTTCTGTTGACTGCCTGTGCTATGTGCTTAACAGAAGCTTTCCTGTCCCTTCTAGGTATATATATATGTTGGCATGCTATCTGGATCAAGAGAACATGGACAGAACATGGACAGAGAAATTCTTAGGTGGTTGTCAACAACAACAAAATGAAGTTCATTAGTGCTTAAAAGATGCCACATGAACACATCAACAAAAACTTCAATCACCTACAGTAACTCACACTGGGCATGATAGCGGGTTCGAATCCCTGCAGGAGCATCGGGAGAATTTTCTTCTCCAGGGTCGACTTTCTGTGCTGACTCTCATTTCAGTATCCGTTCCACCCCTGTGCTACCGCAGTAGCACATAAAAGATCCCGGTCATTCTGCCAAAAGAGCAGGTGGCAGGTTACAGCTAAACACGCATACACCTTACGTATGTGGCTTTGCATGAAGTGACATGGTGCTTGGTTGTATGGTGTACACAGAACTTGCGCCGAGATGGCTGCAGTTTCATGTGGCACCAGCCATGCCGGCGTTTAAGTACACCACTTCAGTGGATATTCAAAAACACGCTATAAAAAGCTAGTCATTCATGTGGCACCACATGCGAGCGCAGTGAGTCTGCTCAAGAGAGCGGGGGGGAATAGCAACAGCGCTATATAAGCGATCATCAATCCCCAAAAAATGAGTGAACACAAGGTACGTGAACTCCACCAAAAATGAACAATCCTGCAGATCTTCATTTGTAAACTTTGTGAAGTTAGCTTTTTAACAAGGAATTCTTCCTTGGTAAGAGAAATCAATTGCCAAAATATCTGCAGAATTTTCCCTTGATATCAGAAATGTATTGCTAAAACTCTCTGCAGAATTCTTCCTTGATATCAGAAATCAATCTGCAGAATTCTTCCTTGAGATCAGAAATCTACTGCTAAATAATCTTCAGAATTATTCCTCAGCATCTTCCTGAACTATCTGCAGAATTATTCCTCGACATCTTCCTGATATCAAAACTCCATTGCTACACTATCTGCACAATTCTTATTGGACGTCACAAATCTATTGCTAAACAATCTGCAGAATTCTTCCCTGAGATCAGAAATCCACCACTTGAGTAGCTACAGAATTCTTCCTTGAGATCAGAAATCTATTGCTAATAAGTCTGCAAAGCCTTTACAGCTTCTTTTATTTAAATTCCTCTCTTCATGTGGAGAGAGATAATAATAATAATTTAATAATTAAAGTATTTTTAAAGTGCAAAATCTTGTCCCTAGAGATTATTCTAAGTGCACACACACGCACACACACAGGCACCCACACACACAAGCATTCTGACTGTATATATAATAAATATAATAAAGCCAGATAGGTCAGCAGATGTAGACATTTATTTGGTGGTTTTCTTTCTTAGCATCAGGTTGCTATGATTATCCTCAGCCCATTATTTGCAGTCAAGTAAGTCATGACTCACTAATGAGTTACTTGGGTCACAAAATCTGTCAGACTAATCCAACAAACAAAGAAAGGAACAATTTGCCAGACAGTTCAGTAGCAACAAGTGCTCTGGGCATGTTTGTGTCAAGACCTATTCAGATTGCAAAATCTGTCAGACTAATCCAACAAACAAAGAAAAGAACGATTTGCCACATGGTTCAAAGACGGCAAACACACTGGGCACATTTGTGTTAAGAGCTATTCAGGTCACAAAATCTGTCAGACTAATCCAGTAAACAAAGGGAAGAATAATTTGCCACACGGTTCAATGACAGCAAACACACTGGGCACATTTGTGTTAAGAGCTACTCAGGTCACAAAATCTGTCAGACCAATCCAACAAATGAAGAAAAGAACATTTCACAGGCAGTTCAGTGACAGCAACCAGGTCATAAAACCTGTCAGACTAATCCAACAAAGAAAAGAATAATTTGCCCACGGTTCAATGACAGCAAACGCATTGGGCACATTTGTGTTAAGAGCTACTCAGGTTGTAAAATCTGTCAGACTAATCCAACAAACAAAGAAAAGAATAATTTGCCCACGGTTCAATGACAGCAAACGCATTGGGCACATTTGTGTTAAGAGCTACTCAGGTTGTAAAATCTGTCAGACTAATCCAAAAACAAAGAAAAAATAATTTGCCACATTGTTCAATGACAGCAAACGCATTGGGCACATTTGTGTTAAGAGCTACTCAGGTTGTAAAATCTGTCAGACTAATCCAACAAAGAAAAGAATAATTTGCCCACGGTTCAATGACAGCAAACGCATTGGGCACATTTGTGTTAAGAGCTACTCAGGTTGTGAAATCTGTCAGACTAATCCAATAAACAAAGAAAAGAATGGTTTGTGACATGGTTCAATGACAGCAAACGCACTGGGCACATTTGTGTTAAGAGCTACTCAGGTCGTAAAATCTGTCAAACTAATCCAATGAACAAAGAAAAGGATGATTTGCCAGACAGTTCAGTGACAGCAAGTGCTCAATGCGCACGTTTGTGTCAAGAGCTACTTAGGTCGCAAAATCTGTCGGACTAATCCAACAAACAAAGAAAAGAACGATTTCACAGGCAAGTGCACTGGGCACATTAGTGTCAAGAGCACTATAACATATTCCAGTGCAACCCTGTTTTTTCCCTTTTAACCAGGGCCCTTTATGACTTCCTGGCAGAATAATAAACTGTTGATTGAGTCATTAAGTGGAAGAAGTAGAACAACTTCTCCACCAACTCGTATTCAAACATGCATTCACACCCACACAATGAAAACCAAGCCAAGTGGAAGACAATCATAAAAGCATCCACATGAACAGCAGTTATTCAATCCTTTTATCACACACACACACACACACACACACACACACACACACACACACACACACAGAGGAAACATGTATCTGACATCCTGAATATAGTGTTTATTCTGAAGAGTTCTTCTCTCTTTGAGTAATTCAGAAACATCACGGTGTCTGTGTTTTTGCTTCCAGAGAAATCACATAGTGTGTGTGGAACTTTACTTGAATCACTATCTAGGTTTGAAATACAACCCTATTTGTATAATATACTTTTCATGTTTTGCATTTTTGCATGAACATGTCCCACCTCACTCATGTCTACCAATTTGAGTAAACAACAAAGACACTAAACAGTATTCCATTTCTTCTGCATCTTTTGCCCATTTTTAAAAAAAATATTTTTGTATCAGGCTAGATTTTACCATAATATGTACAGAAAATAATAATAAAATAACATTTTCTGATGCTAGTGTGTCTTTGAAATTTTATCAAGGTCAGCAAAATGGCATGAAAGTAGACAGCTCAGTGGAGGTTATCGCTACGCAAAATTTGAAAGACTTTCCTGAAACAGTTTCCGAGAAAGGGCATTCAAAAATATTTTCTGAATCTGGAAACAAAACAATTTGACACTGATCACATTCACGGCATCAATGAAAATGTCAGCAGAAGGCCCAGGTCACGGCTGACTGGCCTAACACAGATCATTATATGGCCTTTTCACCCCCAGTGCAAGTCAACAATGAAGTATTCCACACCAGGGTCCAAGCCCCCCCCCCCCCCCCCCCCATCAGTTACAGTGCAACATAAAAGCACATTAAAAAAAGAAGAAGAACATTTGTGGAAAGAAGGTCTTCATGTAAACTGAGAAATATTCAGGACCCATACTTTGTGTGAAATGTTTCTAAGTTGTCACAATGCGTGCATCTGCTTTCATGGCTGTAGGATTTACACGGACATGTTCACCAGTTCAACAGCATGAGGAAATACCAGTAACTGTAATTGACAAACGAAGAGTAGACTAGTCTAAAAAATATATGCATACACCATCAAAAAACAATGAAATGGTGAGCACACACACACAAATGTTGATTGAAAAGATCTACCACTTACACCTCTCCCACACCATGTCAACCACTCCATAATGAACTCAGTAACAAGCGCAATCTTTTTCCAAGCATCAAATTCCATACAAAACAAAAACAAAACAAAAAACCTGTTGTCGTGGCAGCGTCATTTTTATTTGTGTAGTGTATGCAGGCAACAACACCAAGAAGAGGGAGAACCAAATAATCCATCACCAATTCACCAGACCAAATGCAAGGCAAAGTTAATCTGTCAACACAAAAATAGAATGGTTTATACATATATATATGTATGTATGTCATATGCAATACCCTAGAGTTCAAACTCTCTCAGCAGAAATGTTACAATCTATAAACATGTAAGGAAGCATTTACAAAATGACCGTAATGTTTCACAATTCTTGTTACCGCTGCTTTCTCGGGGCTTTCAATACTGGCAGACCTGCAGACTAGAAACCTGTGCAAGTAATGGCACCGTTTGGCCAAACCTCTGCAGAAGGGCACCCGCATGCGGCCATTTCCATTAGGGAAAAAAGAAGAAGAAAAAGATGAGAAATGAAACCAGTCCGCGATCCGTGGTTTGATTTGCAAAGTGAGGTGGCACCACTGTTTCTCATTTATCCTTCTTGGCATCCTTGTCTGTTGATGCTGCTGGAGATTTCTCCTCACTGTGGTCTTCATAGCTGAACACACACACAACACACAATGCAATGATCTAAACATGAATGTACGTCTCAATCAGTTTCAACTGGGATGTAAACTTGATCAGTTTGTCTGAACACCAAAGACAGCATAACCAAACAGCTGAACCAAAAGCAGGTAAGTGTCCTACACCTCATTTTTCACTGTTTAACTGTTATTTAAGTCTTATTTTGTAGCTTGAAAAAGGGGCTTACCCTGAACATTTGCATGTTGTGTGTTTTGTCATAACAAATAGCGTTCTTTTTTAAATCTTTTTTAAATGTTTGTAACGGGTATGTAGTTCACCAAAGTGTGTATGTTTGTGCATGCGTCCACATGCAAACAGGCACACGTCTGCATGCATGCAGGTGCACACATGTGTGCGCATCAGTGCAAGCATGCATGCATAAATATGTAAAGCAAGTGTGCATCAGTAGTGCATGTGTGCATACACATACATGTTCCACTGAATGTAAGCCTGTGTGTGTGTGTGTGTGTGTGTGCACACATGCAAGTGTTTATGTGTGTGCGCACATGCGTGATGGAGGTCCTGCCTGTTCAGTTTCTTGTGATTTGCAGCTATTGTTACTGTCATTTTCCGCTTGACAAACCTCAAGCGGAATACAACAATAATAACAGCGTAGATATAACAACTACGTGGACGTACTTTATACTTCAGTTCTGTACAGTGCACCAAGCTCTATTTTTATGGCAGAGGCTGGTGCTTGTATTTGTAATGATTTCATTATTATTATTATTGCATCTATTATGTGCGCTACTGAACTAAGCAGTGTGTACTTCTGAACTTAGCAGCACACTAGTGTGCGTGCACTAGAGAAAGAAAGAGACAAACCAACAGATTAACAACAGACAGAGTGGGGAGCAGGGATAGCTCAGTGGTTAGAGTGCCAGACTTGTGATCAAAAGGTCATGGGTTTGAGTCCCCACAGGAGAGTTTTCCTCTCCATGATCAACTTTCTGTGCTGACTATTATTTCGGCATCCGTTCCACCCCCGGGTTACCACAGCATCACGTAAAATCACACAGTCATTCTGCCCAAAGTGCAGGCGGCAGGAAACATGCATGCACCCCATGCATATGGCTTTGCATGAAGTGACGTAACATGGTGCACGGTTGTATGGTGGACACAGAACACGCTAAGACAGCAGCAGTTTCATGCGGTGCCAGCCATGTAACAACCAAGCAGTGCTGCAAGTACACCACTTTGGCGGCTATTCAAAAACGTGCGATGAAAAGCTAGTCACCCATTCAGAATCGCGTGTGACAAGAGCACAGTCACTCTGCTGGGCAGCAGAGAATAGCGCTACATAAAAAAGCCACCAACACAACAACAAGACGAGCATAGTTCAGGAGCTGTGTGAGAGTCGAGGTGGCCGTCCTGAGCTGTCCGTCCTAACGAGCCTTCTGGTTTCCGTGGACGTAAAGAATTATTGAACCGTGCTTCGGCATTGGTCACAACTTGTCCCTAATATGTCAACTGACATCTGAGGACATTAAGCATCACTTCATCATCATCATCAACAACAAGAGGGAGACTGGACAGGCAGATTTACCTGAACATTGTCTTGATGTCTCCTTTGACCAGCGCCACCAGCACAGGCAGACCTATACAGGCTGGCACCAAGTACAGCAGTGCAGGCTGAAACACAACACTGCAGGCTTACCAGTACATCCTCCTGCACAGTGTCAATTCTAGGACAACACCTGGTCCCATACATCACAAATATGTTGAAAAGTAGAAAAAAAATAAGCAGGTGATTAACTGTTCAGGCATTATGTTTAGGTAAGGTCTTCCAGACCTAAACATAATGCCTCAACAATTAATTACTTGCTTTTTTATATTTTTTTTTTTATCAAGTGTAGAAACAAACAAGCACATAATTAATTGCCGAGGCATTACATTTAGATCTGGAAGACCTTATTTAAATATAACACCTCAACAATTAATTACTTGCTTGTTTTTGATCGAGTGTAGAAACAAACTAGCAGGTAATTCAATGTTGAGGCGTTACATTTAGATCTGGAAGACCTTATTTAAATGTAACACCTCAACAATTAATTACCTGCTTGTTTTTCTCTACACTTCAACCTAAAATATGTTGAAAAGAACAGAAAGTTGCATGCACTGGAAAGCATGGGTAAGTTTTGTTCCAAGAATATTGCCAGGTGGCAGAAACCGAGAGGCTCTGCACAAGCAAAGATGTTTATCCTGAAGGAATTAATTCCAAAGATGTATTTAAATTCTCAGTCACCAGACAGTACAGCTGTGCATTTACTTGTCCCGAAGAATGAACTTCACAGAGAGAGAGAGAGAGAGAGAGAGAGAAAGAGACAGTGTGTGTGTTACTGTGGTTGTATGGGTGCCATTATCTGTGCCGACTTCATAGGTATTCCATGCATGCCACAGGTCCCAACATTAGATTCTAAACACCAAAAACACATTCAAGGCTCATTCCATATTGCCGCCCAGCAGCCAGGGGTCCACAGGGGGAGATATCAGATCGTTGGTAGGCTACCTCCCTCTGTGTGTGTGTGTGTGTGCGTATATGTGTGCACGCATGCATGCATGCGTGCGTGCATGTGTACATGTGTGTGTGTGTGCATGCATGCTGTGTCATGTTGGTGTGTGTGCGTGCATGCATTTGTGTGTGTGTGTGCATGCACGCTGTCATGTGTGTGTGTGCGTGTGTGTGTGCTGTGTTGCATTGGCGTGTGTGTGCGTGCACGCACATACGTATGTATATAAGATTGTGTGCTCCTCTGCTTGAACAGAATGGTTGCTCTCTCCCTACTCTAACATGGACATGGCATGCAGCATATTCATTTTCAGCGCCCCCAGCAACAGGCAGCTGCGTTCTGCTTTCAAATGTAAATTTGATCCCCCTCATCCCACTGGCACCATGCAGCAGACCTTCCTGAACTTCTCTTTTCAGTGGCATGACCACTAAGGCTGAAATACCCAAAAATCAGCCTCTGGCTGACCAGGTAGAAACCCACCTGTGCATGCTTGAAGACATGCATGACGACAATGGTGGTGAGCAGACCCAGACAGTAGGCCACAAAGCCCGAGTAGAAGTATGTCTTTTTGTTGTTTTTCAAACTGCAAAAAATGAAACCATGAAATACGATGAAAAACAGTTACTTTTAAATCCTAAGAACATGAACGCAGTTACAAATAACAAGACGAGCAACCGCTCAAGCGACTCGCGTTCATAAAGGATAAAAACAACAATGCAGAAAGCACCTACTGTAAACACCGAGCCCATGGGAGGTGACCATGTCACCATAACAGCACTGACCATAGCAGAGATTACTTAATCCTTAAATGATTCAAATTCAAACACACACACACACACAGAGTGACACACACACAGAGTGACACACACACAAAACCAAAAACAGTCACGCTGAAAAATGAAAATTCACCAAAAGGGGGATATCGACTATTCTGAAGGGTTCCTGTCCCTCAAACTGTTCAAAACTTTACAATACGGTCCCCCACCATAACAATTTACACAGTAGGAAGGAGGGACCCTTTAAGACTGCTTCCGCTGAACTGGTGACCTACATTTGGAGAGGGGTGGGGGCAAAGGCATGCTTTTGACAGAGATGTGCAAGTGATTCGCTCTGCATTTGGAGAGGGGTGGGGGCAAAGGCATGCTTTTGACAGAGATGTGCAAGTGATTCGCTCTGCATTTGAACAGGGTGGGGGCAAAGGCATGCTTTTGACAGAGATGTGCAAGTGATTCGCTCTGCATTTGAACAGGGTGGGGGCAAAGGCATGCTTTTGACAGAGATGGGCAAGTGATTCACTCTGCATTTGGAGAGGGGTGGGGGCAAAGGCATGCTTTTGACAGAGATGTGCATGTGATACGCTCTGCATTTGAACAGGGTGGGGGCAAAGGCATGCTTTTGACAGAGATGACCAAGTGATTCACTCTGCATTTGAGCGGGGTGGGGGCAAAGGCATGCTTTTGACAAAGATGACCAATTCATTCGTTCTGCATTTGAACAGGGTGGGGGCAAAGGCACGCTTCTGAAAGAGATGACCAAATGATTCGCTCTGCACTTGGAGAGGGGTGGGGGCAAAGGCATGCTTCTGAAAGAGATGACCAAGTGATTCACTCTGCATTTGGAGAGGGGTGGGGGCAAAGGCACGCTTTTGACAAAGATGACCAAGTGATTCGTTCTGCATTTGAACAGGGTGGGGGCAAAGGCATACTTTTGACAAAGATGACTAAGTGATTTGTTCTGCATTTGAACAGGGTGGGGGCAAAGGCACGCTTTTGGCAGATATGACCAAACGATTCACTCTGCATCTGGAGAGGGGTGGGGGCAAAGGTATGCTTTTGACAAAGATGACCAATTGATTCGTTCTGCATTTGAACAGGGTGGGGGCAAAGGCACGCTTTTGACAGAGATGACCAAGTGATTCGTTCTGCATTTGCAGAGGGGTGGGGGCAAAGGCATGCTTTTGACAGAGATGTGCAGGTGACTCGCTCTGCATTTGGAGGGATGGGGGCAAAGGCATGCTTTTGACAAAGATGACCAAGTGATTCGTTCTGCATTTGAACAGAGTGGGGGCAAAGGCATGCTTTTGACAAAGATGACCAAGTGATTCATTCTGCATTTGAACAGAGTGGGGGCAAAGGCATGCTTTTGACAAAGATGACCAATTGATTCGTTCTGCATTTGAACAGGGTGGGGGCAAAGGCATACTTTTGACAAAGATGACCAAGTGATTTGTTCTGCATTTGAACAGGGTGGGGGCAAAGGCATGCTTTTGACAAAGATGACCAAGTGATTCGCTTTGCATTTGGAAAGGGGTGGGGGCAAAGGCATGCCTTTGACAGAGATGACCAAGTGATTCGTTCTGCATTTGGAGAAGGGCAGGGGCAAAGGCAAGCTTTTGAAAGAAAAGACTGAGTGGAGGTAAAGCGAAACATTAAACATCCAGACAATCGTGTCATTCAACATAAACATTTTCAATCCAGACGGTCGTGTCATTCAACATAAAACATTTTCAATCCAGACACAGAGCTGCCAACCCTTCACTAGACTTTAGCGTAGCAAAATCAGATTTTAAGCGTAGTAATTAGATTTTGAGCGTAGCGTACATATATGGTCCTCCTTTGCACTTTGCTTTTGCGGAAATGTGCACCAGAACAGATGTCATGATCGGCTGCTGAGAGAGCGATGTTGTGCACTACAAAGAAATTTGTGAAAAGCGTCTCCCTCGAATTACGTCACAACCCATAAAAATTAATGGGAAATCTTCAGTGTACTTCCTATCGCTTTTCCTTTGTTGATGTTACGCTTCGTGTTGATGGTTGTTCGACGTCGTACATTCCGCCATGGGCGACAGAAAAGTCCCAAGAACTGAAGAAGCAGGCGCTGCACTTCACATGCTTGGCGCTCTGCATTGATCGTACAACGCACAGAAACTGTTCTGTATAATATAATACTCTTCCCAGAAATTTGGGTGCATTTTTTTTGCGAGATTCATCACCCAGGAGCTCGCTTTCAGCTTCTCGCTTCAGCATGGTGATTTGAAACGACTGAAAACGGAAGTCGTCTCCCCAAGAAGGGATGCATAAAAGCAGGAATTGAACCGAACGCTACGACTGGTCAGCTGGTTAAAACGCGAACGCTGATTGGCTGTGGCACAACCAACATCTCAGACACAAAAAGGCACACGCACAACCGGTTGCTGGCGAATTTGATGCCCACACGAACGCATGGGATCGAAAATAAACAATTTTTGTTTTTCTGAGGGAGAGCGTAGTGATATGATCATGAGCGTAGCAGCATAGTGCAGTGCCCTTGGCCGTAGCAAACTACGGCCAAAACGTAGTGATTGGCAGCTCTGCAGATGGTCATGTCATTCAACATAAAACATTTTCAATTTTAATGGCTTTATTTCCTCACCACCGCCCACCCAAACCACACATTGGACTGAGACGCTGGTTACCGATGCAGTTCAATGCTCCATTTTCTTTTCCACATTTCTTCTGCTGGCATACATTTGTTTATAAGACAGGTGTGCACATAGCAATTACGATGCAGCCAACATAGTCTAAAACAGTAGTTCTAGCAGTTGTTCTAACATTGTTTCCACATTCTTCTGCTGGCATACGTTTGTTTATAAGAGAGGTGTGCACATAGCATTTATGATGCAGCCGAATCATCGGGAACAGTTGCTCCAACAGCTGTTCCAACTGTTTTTAGACTGCTTGAAAGTGTTCAGTGAACTGACCTGATGTCAAAGCGAAGAAGAAGGGCAATGAAGATGCCAGGAATAACAATGTCCCCCAGCCCTAGCATGGCAAAGTTGTTGGCGGCAAGCCCCTTCTCCAGAATGTCCTGGGGGAACACCACTGGAACACAGAGCAAAACACAGGCAGTATTAGCACTATCCAAACACAGAGCAAAACACAGGCGGTATTAGCGTTATCCAAACACAGAGCAAAACACAGGTGGTATTAGCGCTATCCAAACACAGAGCAAAACAAAGGTGGTATTATCATCATCATCATCATCATCATCAAAAACACATAAAAGGTTCAAGAGAACACTATTTATTAGGACTAAAACAAAACATGCAGATTTCCAGGAAAATCCCATTCATCAAGCGACAAAATGACACTTAAACGACGTTTTGAATCTATGGGGTAATCCTGTTCATCAAGCAACAAAAAGACACTTAAATGTTTTAAATCTGTGTACCCATCATTATTAAAAAAATGATATCAACTCTTTGTCTGTCTTCTTCTTTGCTTCCTTCTTCTTTTAATATTATCTGTCTTCTTGCACCTGACGAAGACTTTCTGTCAAAAGCGCTTGTGTTTTATTGTTCCTTGTGCTTCATTGTATAGGTGAGTACATTTCCCTAGGTCTGTTCTACTTAAACAACAGTTAAAAGGTCTTGTAGGACCCTGGACAAAATGCAGAGTCCTCATGGAATGGGAATGGAGGTGTGTATCTGTTGGTATAGATGTGTCTGTTTGTATTACAATGCTTTCATTAGCACAATTTTTTTATGTACAGTTCCTTATTTAAGTGATGTTTTTGCAGCAGAATGGAACACTAGATGGTCTGGCTGGTTGAATCACATGTAAATGTTTTTTGACACCAGTTGTTTGTACGCTGCCACGAGTTTAATTCTGTTAGAGATTAGCAGCTTTGTAAGATGATTTATTATCATATTACGTCCAAAATCAAAATCAGCAACAGCAGTGTGTTGCATACTCACGCTTAATGGGGGCTTCAAAGGACTTGGCCACTGTGACCATAACATTAGTACCGAACACCTGAAAATGAAAGAACAAAAGGTATTTACAGGAAAAACAGAAAAAGATCACTGTTCATTCATGGTGCATAAACAACACGAGCCATGGACAGCAAATGGCTAAGCAACTCTCGTTTGCATGCACGCACATACACACACGCAACTGTCACAAAGCAACAACAAAAATCACGTAAAAAAAGGAGACAGCCATACCATGGGAGGGATTACCCAAGACCTAAATGATCTACATGAATACGCACAGAAGGGTAACTTTGCTGAGGGAATGAAAAACTAGGTACCTTAAAGAGTTTTTCTCCTTTGAATAATACAAAAATACAGTCATCTGCCTCTCCCCCCTCCTGCTCCACCATCCCCTCATTCTGACAAAACATTTTTTTTTAAATCACATGGTGTGTATGTAACTTTGCTAACAAGTAACACTAAAAAGCAATGTACAACCCCCCCCCCCCCCCCCTCAAAGTCATCTACCATAAAAGCATTTCCTGCCTTAAGTTGATATGATCACATCCGTAATTTACTCACACCCACGTCTGTGGCAACAAGACACAGTTCAAACACAACTGGGCATGAACTCACCAAAAACCCACATTCAGCACCTTTACCCTTCTGACCTTGAAACAGCACCAAACTCACCAAGGGGTACTTCAGTCTGACTTGTACATACTCAATGAATGTCAAGAGCTCTCGCTTACCCAGAAGACATCATAGACAAAGAGGCCACCGAGAAGGATGCATCCTGTGCTGATACGGTTCAACGACAGCAGCTCCACTCCGTTGATGGCGAAGGCCAGTCCAAACAGGTTGTTGGCAATCCAGTGCTGAAAAAATACCGCCATGTCCAACAATGATTTCCTTTCTCTCGTTCCAACTCGTGTTTAGAGAGACATATTCCAGTGGACTCCGCTTCCAACTCTCTTTTACCAAATGAAAGTATTTCGCACAAAATTCTGCTGTCTGATAAAAGAGAATTTAAAGTGGACTTAAACCTAAAGTGCCTAAAATATATAGAAAGATATATATATATATAATCTATATCTATACATGGCTAAGGGCAATGTAGTTGGTAAGAACAGGTTAAAGGTCAGTAAACAGGTTAAAGGTCAGTAAACACCATCATCACAGAAAGCTTGACATTCACATTTATTTATAAAGCCCAAGAAAATTGCAGCATTCAAATTTTTGATGTGGCTGGCTGGCTGAACAGCATTAAATATCCTGGGCAGTTCAGTCAGGGTTAACTCCCTTGTCTTCTATTTTACCCAGCGTCGCTTATGTCCCTTGGCTGTTTTTACTTCTGGCATGTGCTTTCTTCACAATCACATGACAATGGAAGGTGGTGACAGTGAATTCACGAAGTTACAGCACCAACTTTAAAGGCATTTTTAAAGGCCCACAGTCAGAATGTGTCTGGCAGCTTGTGTTGTAAGCATTTTTTCCACGCGCTCACGATCTTCTGGTCAGCCGGAAAACAATGCAAAGACACTTTTTTTCCCCATCCTCCATCACCATTCCCCTGTAATTCTTGCAAACACAACGATACTGGCATTTGCACTGCTTCAAAATTCTAGGTTTAACTTCTATTGTTATACACAGCACAAACGCCAACTCAGATTTCAGCCTGAATGCACTCACTTTTGCCCTCATTGAGAAATATTTGTCGGCATTCACCTGCCAACCAGCTTCACTAAACCACCCAATACTCTCTCCCCCACTGACCCACTAAACCACCCAATACTCTTCTCTCCCCCACTGACCCACTAAACCACCCAATACTCTTCTCTCCCCCACTGACCCACTAAACCACCCAATACTCTTCTCTCCCCCACTGACCACTAAACCACCCAATACTCTTCTCTCCCCCACTGAACCACCCAATACTCTTCTCTCCCCCACTGAACCACCCAATTCTTCTCTCCCCCACTGAACACCCAATAC
The DNA here is from genome assembly GCA_018857735.1 of Alviniconcha marisindica. Classification (NCBI taxonomy): domain Eukaryota; kingdom Metazoa; phylum Mollusca; class Gastropoda; family Provannidae; genus Alviniconcha; species Alviniconcha marisindica. The sequence continues at coordinate 363,131 of JABMCL010002815.1, read as the reverse complement.
TCTTCTCTCCCCCACTGACCCACTAAACCACCCAATACTCTTCTCTCCCCCACTGACCCACTAAACCACCCAATACTCTTCTCTCCCCCACTGACCCGCGCAATACTCTTCTCTCCCCAACTGACCCGCCCAATACTCTTCTCTCCCCCACTGAACCACCCAATACTCTTCTCTCCCCATCCTGACTTTTACCCCCCCCAAATGAGGTGATAAAACAATAGGTGTTCTAGATTCAGAGGATGCACACAATGTGGAGTGCTGTACCTTTTTCCACAGGTACCAGACCCCAACAATGGCTGACACTGCCAGACACACCAAGTCTTTGCGATCAAACTCATAGTTCATCACCTCTGAAAACAAGAGAGGGGACAAACAATTAGGGCATGATAAATAAATAAAGCATGAATCAGCCATCTACTTCAGGACCAAATACATCATACTTCCATGTCCTGGTAATAAATGAGAAAGCTACCAGGCAAATCAATGTACCGTTAGGTAATGATACTGTGATATATTATATATGACACAATTCAATGTTCTTCAAAGTACAATCAAACGATACCCTCTGCATTAGGTTTTCATATTTCTACATGCTACCCTCAATACTATTTTTAATTTTAGTCCATCATTATATAATATTAATATTATGCTATATTATAAATATACAAACAAGTGTTACTTAACAAAATTTCATATTTAAATGTAAAATTCAAATCATGAATTCAATGCTGTAGCCATAATTATGTGTGAGAAAAATATACAGTTAAAAAATTGCTGCCCTTCAGCAATAACATACCTTCTTTATTCTCTCCCTTCCCTTGGGTAAAGATGAGATGGTAGTCTAGATTTGGAAATGAGGCTGGGAGGATCTTTTCAATGAAGGGTCTGAAAATAAATGTGGAACATTATAAATATATTAAAATTAAAATGTACTCAGAATGTCATCACCTCCAAACAAACAGACAAAATGGCTGAAATTGTAGTTTTAAAGTGTACCTTTCATTTGGGACCATATACGCATAACTGAGGGGGGGAAATCATAGTTTCTATGCCAAAATCACTGGGGTAAACGAGTCTCAAGCATATGCTCAGAAATTGTAGTTTTCAAGCGTACCTCTCATGTGTGACCATATACGCATAGCTGGGGGGGGGGGGTCATAGTTTCTATGCCAAAATCATAGGGGTAAACAAGTCTCAGCCACATGCTCACATTTCTTTTCACTTGAGACTGACTAATAACAATTATTAAAAAAAACTTTCACTTACCCAGCAATGTGAGCCAGAGCCAGCACACCCAGGAAGAAAAAATAAAATGCCAGCAACAAGTTGATGTGCTCTTTGGAGAATATCTGCAAAGAAACACACTACGTTGGAAACATCCATCAACAAAATTTAGAACCAATCATTTTAAATGCTTGCTGCACATTACCTAATAATTACGCACGCATCCCTCAGACAGACTCACAGAGATACACTCATGCAGCATCAGACCATAAGAACAAAAGATGCCTTTCCCAGATTTCATCTTTGTCTCATCAAAGTCACCGATCTGATCCGGTTATATAAAAAAAAGGTTTGTTTCTGTAAACAGAGTATACACCCCAACAACAGGAGCAACAAATCAGAAAATATAAGCCATTCAAACATCTACCCAAAACAGGTCAAGTGTTCAAATTTTAATGCAGATCACAAATCTTCCAACAAATTTTCATTTTCCCATCTGCCCATGCCGTGATACTGGTAATAAATATAATTATATAAGTGCATTTCAGTCTGAATATTGTGTTCTTGTCACAGCACACACATAAAAAATTGTTTACACAGCTAGTTCAAAACAGATTCTGCAAAAAAATCAGATTTGCAGCATTCCAAGATATGGCTCTTCAGGCCTGGTTAAGGAAAATCTTCACACTCAATCACAGCGCCGCATCATTGGTGGCTGCAAACCACACCTTCACATATAATGGCTGAGACATTGTGCTTACAGCACCAGTGTAAATCATGGTAGTGCAGTGTGTGGCAAGAATTGTTGGCAATGAAATATTTTTTAAAGAAAATATTTAGGCAAAATCAGTCACACCGGTCTTACTCTTAGCCTTAAGTCTTACAGAGTGTGACACTAAACTTCAAGGTCAAAGAGAAACGGCCATGTTCAATTTTTCAAACTATTCCAAAGATCAGACCACAGCCTTTTAAAGTATGAATTTCAAGTTCAAACACACAGACACACACACTGGATGTCCCTCTAGAAGTTTTGCCAAACCAGCACACTGTTTTGGGTAGAAAATAATACAAAACAGCAAACATTTACAATTTATACACTTCAAGTTTCACATCATAGCACTGGCATGATAATTAAATCGTATTTACATGTATTGTATGCATCATACATGTTTATTATGTTTGACTGAGAGAAAGGGGTCAATATTTTCCATTTCCCCTAACTCCTAAGTGTGTGTGTTGGCAGCTACAGTTTTACTGAATAGCATTACTGTGCACTGCATACCTGGAACACAATGTAGATACCCAGAAGCGTCCCACTGGCAATAAGAGGAAACATAGCGGCATCTTTGCTTGTCATAGTGTCCGGTTTCTCCCCAGAATCCTGTAGTTTGAAAAAGAAATAATACTAGTTTACCACTGCTTCCTCCCATTAGTATTAATACATTTTTCTTATATATATAACAAATTGACACTCAGACTTTACACCATTAAAATTTACTGTAGTACAAATCCACGCATGTACTGCAGAACATACCAGACTATTTTTTCTCTTCAATTTATTAATTTTTACTTTCTTTTCCCCCTCATTTTTATGCATGGTTACATCAACAAGGAAGGTTCTGCAGGTAAAGAGATCAACAACTTGAACAAGGAAAAAAATGGAACAGCAGTGCTGCAATGCATAGTATAATGAGAACAGCAAGGAAACTTATGGTTAATACAAAAAGAAAAAGGAACAGTTAAACCTAGGAACATAAGGAAAGCCATCTTATTCTCAAAGTCTCTGCTAAAATAGTAACAAGCTGAAGAATAGCATCTCAATGACAATGTCAGGTGATTAATGCTTTTTGTGTGTGCTTTTTTGCCTCTTTTCTTTTTCTTTGTCAAAATATGTGTATTGTGTTTGGTTGAAATTAAGTAACAAGAGTGAAACTGCAAGAGAAAGCCAGTTAAACTTAAAGAAGATCTGTTGAATCCTGTAGCCCATGTTAGAGTTTGGTGGATGGCAAAAACACATAAATAACCCAGCATGCTCTAAAAGTGTCAGAGTCTTAAAGAAGATGAAGAGGATATTAGTATTAGTATACAGCAGAAGAAGTTTTTGAAACTAGTCAAAGCGTTACTGAGTTAGCTCCTCAGTCGCTGATGTCACTATATTATGATGAAACAGGAAAAAAGAGAAACAAATGAAGACAAAAAAGTAACAATAAACAATGATACTAATATTGTAATAATAATAATTAGGAGAATCAACAATATGGTAGGCTTACAATTTTACGCTATAAACTGAAGTAGATCTAGACCTACATTACTTCCGCAAAGAAAAAGCAATAACACTGCACACTAGTAAAATACTAATTTTATTATACTGTGAAGTGAGGTGACTCGAATTTCAACAATAAACAATCAACCTAAAAGCAAAAAGATGCCAGATGGCAACTGACCGGTATCAGTCTGGCATACTCCTAGTAAAAAAACATTACCTTTTGCTCCTGATGGTGCTTGACAGAACGGAAAGAACCGATGAAAATAGGGAAAATTGCCATCAGAAACAGGCTCAGGTATGCGACTGACATTCCCTCAATCGTAGCTGGAACTTTTGCCGTCGCATTGCCGGCTGTTTCGTTCAAAGTGGCATTAGCAGCCGCTTCAACAGTCACGCTGTCAGCCATGTTGCCGTCGTTTTTATAGTTCCGGAAGTTGTCATCAACACGTCAGCGTCTGCTGTTGAAAAGCGGTGGGATGCACATGTTGCGAAAGATAGCTCAGATTCCAGTCTCAGCCATATCAGATTCTGAAGAGACAGCTAAAAATTTCCTCTTGAATCCGTATAATGAACACATGGACATCATACTGATCACCATGTTTATTGATGATGAGATTTGCTTTGGACTGAAAAGGTTAGGGTGATTTGATGGCATGGCGGCTTGACTGAATGGGCTTGAATAGTTCAAAAAGAAAAGAATCATAGCTCATACTTATTTATTTTTTATTTCTTTATTTCATTATTTAACAACTATCATCTCTGGTCCCGCATTGCTAACATCAGTGTGACTTCCCTGCCCGAACTGTTGGATCAGCAAATTTAGTTGCGAATTCTCGGTCATCTCCCCTTGATTGTCGCAAATTTGTTGAGTTTCCATTTTAATGGGTAATAAAATTGAGTTGTAGTGGCATAGCATCGGTAAGTGGCAATTATACTGTATTCAGGTTTGCTTGACAAGCAGAATGATTGTAATGTCATTTCCTTCCTATGTCCCTCCACAATTCAATTACGCTTGGCGACATGTTGCCATGGACAACTGGTTCCGCTTGGTGCGTCTGCAAGTGGCATCCGATTGTTCCATGTCTAGCGACCGACTTTTGATGAAATGATGTGATATTTACTAAACGATCGTCATACCGTGTACCATTCAAAATGACGGACATTCTGTGTACATGGCTCAACGACGAGCTGCATATTTCTCTGAAAGTTGGTAAGGCGAAAGAAACTTGTCATCAGGTGCTTTCAAAGTCATGGAGGATTTTCTTGTTTTGTTTCCTTGATCTTTAGTCTTCGGCTTCGTCTCCACTTCCTTTCATCGTCCTCCTCCTCCTCTGCTTCTTCTTCTTCTTCTTCTTCTTCTTCTTAAAGGTAGTAGCCTTCACAAAATACGTTTTGTCCAGGTGGCAGCAGAGAGATCAAATAAAAACATGAAAACAATGTTGTTTTTAAAATCCATTCCTTCTTCTTCCTAATATTGGGCCGGGCTCACATAGTGGAGCATTAGTGATCCAATGAAACTTATGCACGCATGCAATGTATCTATCATCTCTTCCATTAAAATATCCTTTAAAATGGTTTAAATTTTAGGTCAAAGTGTAAAAAAACACAAGCAAGTAGTAGTTAATTGTTGAAGCATTATATTTAGATCTGGAAGACCTTAAACAGAGTAAATCTGATGGAGAGTAAAAGAAAAAAACTTTGTTTGTTTGTTGGAGAGACAGAAAGTCATACTCCCTTCGTAAACAGCCTATTGGGTGCATCAGTCCCCCCACCCCCCCAGGAGCCGAATCCAATTTTTGGCCCACAATGCCAAAATGTAGCTTTAAAATGGTTTAAAGCTACACACACACACACACACACACACACACACACACACACACACACACACACACACACACAGTCTCTGGTAGCTACACAGAAGATGGCAGGTAACACTAGGCATCAATACCAAGGATATCCATGAATACCTCAGATGGAGGAGCTGGTAGTTTTACTGTGGAAGCTGGTTCCACTCTCAGGAAAAATAAATTTCGGAGAGACAGGTGGTCTGCCCTTTCTCAGAAAATCACTGTGGTCCTCTCGCAGGTTCTTGGGTCACTTTGCTGCAGTTATTGTTGCTTGTTGATGCCAACAACCCCATTGTTGATCTTGTGCAGCTTGACACCTGCTTGCTTTCCTTAGAACTCTTCAAATCTTTCCCAGCCAAGGTAGCACAGCCTGGTTTTCCGTGTTCCATCATGGTAGTTTTTGAATGTGAACTGGGCAGCCCTATGCTGGACCTGGTGAAGTTGCTGGACATACTCGGTTCTGGAGATGTGGGTCCCAGGCACAGGCTGCACATCCCAGGATGGGTCTGACCACAGTGGTGTAGGCAGCTACCCAGACCTTGATGCTGCAATCACTCTGCTTCCTTCACAGAAAACCGAACGCCATGTTTCTTTTTTCCATCTGTTATGAAAGCATGCTTGGACCATGTTAGGTTGCTAGTGAATGTGACTCAGAGACCTGTGCTTGAGAGCTTGACTATGCAGAGCGTATGTAGTCTGGAAAGCCTTCTTGGTCTTGTTTGGCATGACCCTCATGACGGTGCATTTGGTGGAGTTAAATTTCATCTGCTATGCCTTTTTCCTATTGTTCGAGGGAAAAGAGGTCATCTTGGAGTTCTTTGCTGTCATTTTGGTTGGTTATTCTCTTGAAAAGTAAACAGTCATGATCTGCAAAAAGGTCTGCATTTAGATCATAGTGTCATGTAATAATAATAATAATAATAATGAATACATAGAGCGCCTAACCCACACAGGCCCTAAGCACTTACATGTTCTCTACAAATACATATTTGTCAAAATTCAGTGCATACAACATGTGCAGTAAGCATTTAAATCATAGTGTCATGTGTGGCAAGCATCTAGATCATAGTGTCATGTGCAGTAAGCATTTAGATCATAGTGTCATGTGGCATGCGTTTAGATCATAGTGTCATGTGTGGCAAGCATTTAGATCTTAGCTTTATGTGCAATAAGCATTTAAATCAGTGTTATGCTCAGCAAGCGTTTAGATCATAGTGTCATGTGCGGCAATAACAGCAAGAATATAAATAGACATTGAAAACTGTAGCTAAGGTATTTAGTTGAATAAAATATTCTGTATTCAGCTTAATAAAGGGGACTTGTATAGCACCTATCTACCACATAAGGTGGAAGTACAATGTGCTTTACAATAACGCAACAATCATATAAACACACATGCATGCTTGAACACACACATGCATGTATGCATGCACACACACGCACACACACACACACACACAAAACAACAACAACGAAAAACTGAGGATGCAATTGAAAATAAAAAAAACTGTGTTTCCTGTGATTTCTTCCACAAGTGATTGGCATCAGTGTAATGAATACATTTTGATGTATTTCAGACAAAGCCTCATTTGCCAGAGACTTTGCATCTGGCTTCTTGATAGGGGAAGTCCTTCACAAATACCAGCTGCAAGATGACTTTGATCAGTTTTCCCAAAGCAGGTAAGCATTGATTGTCTCTTTGCAGATCCATTGACAGTCTTGATTATCCAAAATAAACCATGTCATTTCTGTTGAAAAGATTTGTTTGTGTATGTATGCGTATCCTCAAAATTACATAAGTCAAGTCAAGTCAATAAATATACTTTAATCATCCCTCACAGAGCAATTCAGCTAATTATTAAGGCTCATTAATTATTATTTTTAATGTATGACGTTTAATATGTGCAAAGTGAAGCTGAAAGGTTAGAGGGAAGCATACTGTCAAAGTATCGAAGTGCACAAAAGTTGCTGTCTTGTGGTTGTACTAGCAGCAGCGGAAATTTTACGTTCAACTGTGTGATGTAAACAGGACAGCAGACTCCAAGCTCAACAACTTCACACGGCTGGAGCCCATTCTGCACCTGCTGGGGATCCCCTTTGACACCAACGTGGCGCGCGATGTCATGACAGAGCGACATGGCATGGCCACGCGCCTGCTGTATCAGATGTACATCGCCCTCAACAACAAGAAGAAGGCCAACCTCACTGGTGTTGCCATGGAGACCCAGCGTCCAGCAGCCCCGGCCAAGCTCAATGCCATTGAGAGTGGGATCTATAAAGAGGTGAGGCTTTTGGCCCAGCGGTAAGGCTGGTAAGCAGAGGGACCTAGGTTCGGTCTGCCTTGGTTCTCTCTGACTTCTTCAAGAAGTGTGGTTTACTGTCTAATATGATGACTTCCCCCTACCCCCCCACCCCCCCACCCCCTCACCCCACTTCCTCCCTTTCCCCTGGTTTGACTTGAGATATAAATTGTGAAACTTGCGTAACATTTCTCTTGTGTTTGATTCCTAGTTCTATTGATCATTCCTTTGAAAATGTTTTGCTGGGTTTTTTCTTTTTCTTTCTTCTTCATTTTGAGTAAACATCTTTTTACTGTTTCAGATGGTTCGGGGGGCTAATACTGTTTCAGATGGGGAGGGGGGGAGACCAATTGTCAAACTGTTTTTCTTTGTCATGGTTCATTTCAGTTACTTACATCCATATTCTGCTTTGAGTTTATAAATGATATGGGGCCTGCCATAAGAGACTGCTTGCCAGTTAATAACTTTTTAATGGACCCTTCATGTGTTTGAAAATTATCAGTGGAAGGCAATCTCTGGTAAAAGCCAATCTGTCATGGAGAAATATATGTTGTACATGCCCAAATAATGCTTGCCTTTAGCTGGCCGCACTCTATCAGCTGCATCAGTTGCTTATGTTGAGGAGCTTCAGTTTCATCTGGCTGAAGGTTGCGTCACTTTCAAACTTGTGTTCATGTTCTCCTTTGTTCTCATTTGGGTATCTTTCTAGCATCCTGGTGAAGCTGAGGTAACATTTTGATTTGAATGTTTTTTTTATCACTACACTGTGAATGCTGGCATTGGTCCGCTGTCACACTTTAATGTGACATGTCGTACACTCACACAGTCAAGTGTGCACATATGCATGCACGCACACCCGCATGGTATTTGTACGCATATACACACAAGCATGGCATGTGTATGTATATATGTATATGCGCACATGTATGCATGCATGCATGCATTCACACATTCACACGCGCACACACACACACACACACACACACACACACACACACACACACACACACACACACACACACACACACACACACACACACACACACACACACACACACACACAAACACACACACCACACACACAACACACACACATACAACACACACAACAACACACACACACACACACACACACACACACACACACACACACACACACACACACACACACACACACACACACACACACACACATGCATGCATGCAAGCACACACACACACGCACGCATGCATGCACGCACTCACACACACACCACTCTCTCTCTTCACCCTCACCCCCTCCCTCTCTCTTGCTCTCTCTCTCTCTATATATATATACATGCTGGCAGCCAACATGAAACCACAGATCCTACCACTCACTATCTGCATGATTTGCATACTGTTCTTAAGAGTGAGCATGGACATGGTTCTTGTTCTTGTTCTTGTTCTTGTTCTTGATTGCTCTTCATCACAGATGCACAACAACTTTGGTACATTACGTACCAACACTCTATCAAGACTGTGTTATGTTGCTGATGGGAGGTGGGGACAAGTCCAAGGGGGGAATGGGGGGTGGAGGGGGGGGGTGGAACTGGAAGGGGGAACAGTTGCAGTGCCTGAACATTTTTCTAGAGTAAACGAAGCACTTTACTGCAGTCTACCCGCCATTCACTTGACAGCATGTAGCGTGAAAGAGAAAATCAAAATCAACCCTGACATTCCTGCTTTTAAAATGTAAATGTTTTTGAGTTCACTTCCTTTGCTGCATTGATTTTTTTTTTTTTTTTTTTTTAAATCCTTCTACAGTTGCATTGCATGCCTTCGCAGATTTGACTGTCTTTAGTTTAGCAGTGTTTTATTCGAGTTTTCTATGTTATACGGCATTGGCAGCCTTGTTTAGTAATTTTATTGTCACTGATTCACATACTCTCACCACTCATATCCTTGACTTCAATGTCTTATGCAAACTAATACTATTGTCAGTGTTAGTTTCTTCTGGGTTTTTTTGGTTTGTTTTTGTTTTGTTTTTTAAAGTTTGATTTCATATCACCAAACATTAAAACCAAAATTATTATCAAATTTGAAAGATGAATTTGTATACATGTGTTGTTGGATGTTTGAGTAATAACTATGTGTCATAGTTTTAAACCTTAGTTTTGCATGCACAAATGATTCAGATGTATTATTTATTTGTGTGTTTGCATTGTGCAGGACAACAGATGCATGCACACACACACACACACACACACACACACACACACACACACACACACACACACACACACACACACACACACACACACACACACACACACACACGCATGCACACACGCATGCACTCACACACACACATGCATACAGACATGCATGCATGCACACACATACACACACACACACACACACATACACGCACACATGTAATATGAAGTGCTACATACACACATGCACACATGCAATGGAATAGCTCAGATGGTGGAGCATTCCGACTGAAAAGCCAGGCACAATACTGATGCAGGTTTGAGTCCCTAGTGCGGTGAGGAATTTTTCTCCCAGAGCCAGTGCAGACTCTCTTACAGTGACCGTACAGCCCCTGCGTGCAATCGCATGCATCAACATCTGTGCGCACATGAAAAATCCCAAACACAGGCAGCCATACCATTGTTTGGACACATGAAAATACTGCACAAACAAATAGGAGTGGCTAGCGCTGCTCTTGCGGCTGCTGTGCCTTCCCTGGGTAAGACAACCTGAATTTCCTGCAAGGGACAATAATGTACTAAAAAAAACATGAACACACATGCATGCATGCACACAAGCACACACACACACACGCACGCACGCATGCACACGTGCGCGTGCGCTCACACATAATATGAAGGACCACCCAGCACAGTGTGTTACAGTCTGCTTTGCGTCCAGTGCCATACCGGTTGACTGGGCATAAAACACCAACTTACTTACTTGTGTCCAATGCCCACAGTCTTGAGTCTCTTCACAGCACATTTTCACAGATTTATGCTTCGTTGGTGTTTCTTCTTTCATTTTTCTTATGATGGCGCTTCTTTCTTTGTTCATTTGTTGTTGTTGTATAAGTTACCTCCAAAGATCAGTGTCAAAAATCTGAGCAGCCTGTTAATGCTCTTAATTGTGGGGAGCAGGGATGGCTCAGTGGTTAGAGCGACGGACTCGTGATCAAAAGGTCTCAGGCAGGAGCGGCAGGAGAATTTTCTTCTCCAGGGTCAACTTTCTGTGCTGAATCTCATTCCAGTAACTGTTCCACCCCCATGATACCACAGATCCTGGTCATTCTGCCAAAAGTGCAGGTGGCGAATGTATTGTGCGTACACAGAACTTGCGCTGAGATGGCCACAATTTCACTTGGCGCCAGCCATGTAACAACCAAACAGCACTGTATCCACTTCCGTGGATATTCAAAATGTGCTGTGTAAAGCTACAGTCACTCCTTCAGAGTTGCCTACAACTAGAGCATAGATGCAGAGACAATAGCGGAGATGAGGCACTCAACAAGAGTTCATATAAATAAATAAATAAAATTGTGACGTGAAGACGTGCTAGGCTGCTGCCCAGCTCATCTAGTTGTTAGGTAATGTCATTGGAACCCAGCCACACTCAGTCAGCTTGGAGGTGGTACCCAGAAAAACATACAGGTGTGACAAATGAATCCAACCATGGAGAAACCAAAATCCCACAGAATTTATATTGTAACCTTAAATGTTTTATTTTCAGCGGCTGAAGCACATTACCCCTCGCCAGACCGATTTAAACCTGGAGGAGGTAGCGTCTCGTTTCCACGAGCACCAGATCAGACTGGAGCAGACTGCATTCCGAGAGCGGTTCCTCGAGTCGGAGGCTCGGCTGCAGCAGCAGCAGCAGCAGCGCCAGGTGTTGCTGGAGAGGTCTCGCTTGTTGCACGCCAAACAGAGCGAGATGGTCGCCAAAATCAAGTGAGCGCCGTTTTAGGGTCGTTGTTGCTGTTGCAGGTGGTGGTGGCGGTGAATGCTGTTGGTGTCGAGTCTTTGTCGTCTCTTTTAGATGCTTGGTGCTAGTCTTTGACCAGCATGAAAAATTGCGTGTGTCTGTGTGATGATCCGCGCCTGTCAAGCCACTGGGGCAGAACTTCAACGTAGACCTTTTCTCTGAAGAGCGTGTGCAAATGAGCTCTTTCCAAGCTTTGCATGCTGTTCATTTGTTAGACTTGTTTAACACTTCGTTGTCTCTGGAGAGGCACTGGCGGGGACTGAGATGCCGGGGGAGGGGGGGAGGTGGGGGGTTGAGGATGCCAGGGGGGAGGGGGCGGGGGTGGGGGAGGGGTAGGGAACTGTACCTGATGCAGCACTGTCACCACCAGAACTTTTCTGTCTTAAGATGGGCAGAAATGGGAGCCATTTTAATGTTTCATTAATTGTGAAGGGCAAAGTCATGTGACAGTGTCCATAAACCACAAGTTTTAAAGAGAAAAGAGAGCCAAAGCGGGGAATCGAACAGACGTCATCCGCTTACTAGCATAACTCCTTTACTGCTAGGCCAAACTGGCTCATGTTTACAAGCTGGTAACCTCCCCTTATAGCTTTATGCTTTCGTATCAGTCTCAGTGACCTTGACCTAATCTTAAGGTCACAGGTCACAGGTGTGTCTGAAAAGTAACCCTGCTGGTTCAGCTTTCCATGCAAAGTTTGTAACGCAAGTCAGTGCTGTAAAAGTACTTGAATATGGTGCTGCAAGCTGAAAACAAACTCTTCATTTTCAGGGCAGCTACTGTGCATATTCCCAAGCCACCGTCCAAATCCACCAAATCTCTGCAGGAAATGAAAGCCATGCGCCGCAAGAGAGAAGCTGAGGTAACAAACACATTTATTTCTTTTTTTATATACCTTTTTTCTTTTTTCTTTTTCTTTTTTACAGTGGGTATTTGCAGGTTGCATGTTTTAAAAAAAATTATAACAAAATTAAAAGAAGATTGTAAAGTGCTTTGAGTCTCTGAAAGCACTCTATAAATTCCCTATTATTATTAAATACAAAGACCTGCATAATTTGTGCTTTCACATCTGTTTTTGTATATATATATATACAGCTACTGTATACCATCAGTTACAAGAAATACGGTGAAGCCTTCAAAATGCTTGTGTAGTAGAGGTGGATTTAAAAAAAATAAGCAGTACATATTATATACTACTGCTATTGTTTCTTCGGAGAATCTATATTGACACAATGAATATGAAGTTCTTATTACATGACCAACACCCTGAATTGTGCTGTTTTGGGCAACTATATAAATTCATATTAACCAGTACATATTCAGTGCTGTAATATTGCCTATTCAGATCATATACACTCAGACATATTCAGTCGAGAAAGAAATCTGAAACTAAGATAATCACATATAGATGGATATTTTATATATTCAAAGATAATCGCATATAGATAGATATGATATATATATTCAATCACCAGAACTGATGAATCATTTTCCTCTTTTTCAGCAAACAATGGATGCCATCTCAAAGTTTGAAGAGAAGCTCAAGATGATTCTGCTTCCTACAGATGACAGAGGGTAATTTTTAACTTCCAATGCCACATTTCTTTGTGATTTAAGATGACAGTAATAAGCCAAAAAGAATTTGTCTGTTCAGAGTTTCAGGCAATGGACTGGTAAGTTGAAAAGGGAGGCGTCAGTCAAAAAATGTTCTGCTTTAGTCAGTGAGCTACAATAATAATGTATAACTCTTACAGAGCACACATTTTTTTTTTACAAAACAAGAACTCAGTGCACTAGCACACACCATTCATGCACATCTCTCCACGCTGACATACCAGAGGTATACCAGATTCACTGCTTGACTTTTCATTTAATGTATTTTTTATCTTATGTTTTGATTTTCCATATCAAACTTGATTTCTTCAATATGCATATAGTATGATGCCTATCATTCAGAAAATACAAGGCAAGTAAAGACCAAGAAAGAAGAAGAAGAAAAAAAAAGAAAAAAGAAAAAAGGAAAGAAATTGAGTGGTGTTTGCAGATAGTTTGTCATCAGTGTTAGAGACTAGAGATAGTGTTGTGACCTAAATTCTGACTAACTAGTCAGGCTTCTTCCGCATCGGTTGCTTTCAGTGTTCACTCTAGCTTTGATTACTGATAAACCAGAAGGATGTCGTGCACCAGTGGCATCTGTTGCACTTTTAGCCAGTCAGTGCCCCCCTTGGACAAGCCCCCAGATGGTCTGGGTATCATTGTGATGTGCAAAAAACACACAGAGCTTCCCCTTGTGTTTTTTGGATAACGATGATTAAACACCTTTGTTCTGTGTCATCTGAAGCAGGAGTTTGAACACATGCTGCGTTGATTATAGAAATGTGGAGTTTATGTACCTTGGATTTACATGTATAGAAATGTGGAGTTTATGTACCTTGGATTTACATGTATAGAAATGTAGAGTTTACGTACCTTGTATTTACATGTATAGAAATGTGGAGTTTACGTACCTTGTATTTACATGTATAGAAATGTGGAGTTTATGTACCTTGTATTTACATGTATAGAAATGTAGAGTTTACGTACCTTGTATTTTACATGTATAGAAATGTGGAGTTTATGTACCTTGTTTATTTGGGATAACGATATATAGAAATGTGAGTTTACGGGTTTACCTTGTATTTACATGTATAGAAATGTGGAGTTTATGTACCTTGTATTTACATTATAGAAATGTGAGTTTACGTACCTTGTATTTACATGTATAGAAATGTGGAGTTTATGTACCTTGTATTTACATATACAGAAATGTGGAGTTTACGTACTTGTATTACATACATAGAAATGTGGAGTTTATGTACCTTGTATCTACACGCACGCCAGGTCTTGTACTTATGCTACGTATTTCAAGCACTAATTAACTCCCTTGTGTGTTGATGCTTGTGTTGATTATAGGTCCAAGTGTAGAAAAAACAAACAAACAAGCAAGTAATTAACTGGTTCGGCATTATATTTAGGTCTGGAAGAGCTCAGACTGAGTAAATCTAACAGGGGGAAGAAAGAGAGAGAGAGTGTCCTACTCCTTGTTGATTACTTCACTTGTTGAAGTGGGCTGAGTTACGAGGTTGAAAGTGAGGGGCCAGTGCCGTCTTCAGGGTACTTTCATAAACACCAGCATTGCTGCTGTATATCCTGTTCTCACACACATTCGCCCTGATATAATCGCAGTGGTTGACTGGGCGTAAATCACCAAGTTACTTACTTACTCACACACATCTCTGTTTTGGAATGTAGTCACAGTCTAGACGCACGTGATCTCAGATGAACGTTTTGATTCTCAGCAGGGTTGTTTGCGTTTATTTCTGTTTATTCTCTGCCTTCTCTTCACCAGTGATGACATCGACATCTCATACATCCTGAAGAGGGACGAAGACAGAGGAGACACCCTCAACCTGATCAGGGTGTCGTCCAATGATGAATACATCGGCAAGATCCGCAAGCGCCTGCAGGAAGATGCTGCTGCCAGGGAGGAGCGAGAGAAACGTCGGCGTAAAGTTCTGGGTGAACAGATGTCAGCCCACCAGGCGCAGGAGGTCTGTATGAGACAAGATCCAAAAAATAACATTAAAAAAAGGTTGAAAAGAACACTGTTTGTTATGACAAAAACACCACATGCAAATTTTCAGGGTAAGCTGCTTTTTTCGAGCTACAACAGTTAAACAGTGAAAAATGAGACGTAGGATACTTATCTGCTTTTTGGGTTCTTCCATGCACTGGACATGAAAACAACATAGCTCAACCGAAAACAGATAAGTGTCTTAGCTCTCCATCTCATTTTTTACCATTTAACTGTTGCTTGAGTGTCATTTTGTAGCTTGATAAAGGGGATTACCCCAAAAATTTGCATGCAGTGTTTTGTTCTAATAAATAGCATTCTTTTTAACTTTTTATCTGTTTGGATCTGATCTTATCTGCTTTTGGTTGAGCTCTTTTTTGTTATGTTGTTTTTGGTGCCCAGTGAATAACTTGTTTAAGTGTTGTATGATGCGGATTTTTTTTAAAACGCTGGATCACAGTTTTGGATGCAATGTAGCCAACATTAACTGCAACCAAGTGCATGCAGGGGGGTATGTGTCGGGGTTGGGAGGGTTGGGGGGGTGTGTACAACTGCATGGAAATTAGATTTTAAAGTTTACATAATGTGCAGGGATGAGGCAAATTTCCATGCATGATTCTAGAATGAACAGTAAACAGTCTTATCTTATGTGTGTTTCTCTTCCCTGTCTGATTAACACTTCACAGAGAGCATTTCTCTGTTTAACATTTTACAGGGAGTTACAGTGCTGGTAGTTCATCATCACATGTGTTTCTCTCCCAACAGGAGGCCCGCCGTGAAGAGATGATGGTCAACAGGTTGATGCGTCAGTCGCAGCAGGAACGCCGCATCGCTGTGCAGCTGCTGCAGTCCCGCCACGAGAAGGAAGTGATCCGCAACAACCGCATTCTCAGGGAGCATCAGTACCAGGAGAGGAGGCTGCGTGACTTTGAGGATGCCCTCAACAGAGAGGCTGTAAGTTAACTCACTGATGGCGCAGAAAGCGTGAACCTCAGAAATCACATAAATGCAGCATTTTCGCAAGGAACACTAATTATATGTAATTATCACTGTGTCAGTTGATGCCCTTTGTCAGCAACCATGCACTGATTAACATTTCACAGAGAGGCCTTAAGTTAACACATTCAAAGCACAGAAAATGTGAACCTCGGGCTAATTACATCTAATTATCACCTCAACAGAGAGGCTGTAAGTTAACTCACTCATAGAAAACATGAACCTCCAAAATCATGTAAATGCAGCATTTTCACCCAGACTGCTAATTACATCTAATTATCACTGTGTCAGTTGACGCTCTGTGCCAGCGACCATGCACCAGTTAACATTTCACAGAGAGCAGAAAGAGCATTTCCCTGTGAGAGGCCGTAAGTTAACTTGCTCAAAGCACTGAAAACACAAAGCTCAGAAATCACATAAAGACAGCATTTTCACCCAGAATGCTAATGACATCTATCGCTGCGTCAGCTGATGTTCTCGCGCAGTAACCCTGCACTGAAATGACACAGAAAATTCCTGATGAGTTAATGGTGACCCAGACAGGAAACAGTTTGGTTTCAAGAGCAAGGTGAATGGAGGCTACATTGCAGCACTGTGGTGTTGCTGTTTTGTTTTTGTTTTTTTCAAAGCTTGTGAGGATTGTGGGAAGAGTTTAATAAATATAATTCTCAACCTGTACTTCTTCTTTTTCTTTTTTTCTGTTCTTTTTTTAATTAATGGAGAGCAGCTCATGTGCACTATTGATTTCTCTCCTTGAAGCCGCTATATGGTTTCCAGTGATTCTTTTTCACAGTGACTGGTGTTTTAGCAATTTACTTTGAACACCTGTTGTTTCCAGTGATTCTTTTTTTGATCCTGGAGCGGCTAACCTTTTAACATTTTACTTTGAATATCTTTGTATTTTTAAAAAACTTGTACTGCCTAACTTTTTGGCATTTTGGTTTGAATTTTGTTTTTGGTGATCTGATTTTTTTTTCATACTGGCTAACTTTTTTAGCATTTTACTTTGAATACTTGTTTCATGTGAATTTGTTGACAGTTAGAGTGTGCATGGTTTTTGTTTTTTGTTTTTTAGCAATCTATTTCGAATGCTTGTTTCCTCTTCAGGAGATGGCCAGGCTGCACAAGGAGGAGTACAGGGAACAGATTAAGCAAGAGCTGGAGCGACATGCCACCATCGCCGCGCAGCGGGCCGAAGAACGATACCGCCGTCACTACGACTCCTGCTACGACATTGTCGGTCAGGTGGTCGACTTTGCCTGCAAGGTGGCTGAGTACCGAGAATTGACAGAAAAGTAGGTGACACTTTTTGTTTTGTTTTTTGTTTTTGTTTTTGATGAGTTGTTTTGACTGTTGGGTTGTTTTCTGATAAAGCGCAGTGGCACAGTGAGAGATCACCCCTCTTTAAAGACTGGCGCCTTGTCAGAAACATTTACCTTTGTATTGCCATGGTAACGCACCCCTGGCCCAGGTCCATCTTTTTTTGACCCCACTTTTCCTGAAGCCTTTGCTGTCCGATTTCCATGCATAAAGATACAGGGATATTTATTCACCGGTGACATTAACAGGAGCACAGGAAGTTGTCTTGGTGACGTTCCGTTCACGCAGTGCATTAACAAATACACGTGAGATTGCAATTAGTCATGTATAAAACTTAAAGAAACAACATTTTAATTCAACTGTGTAACAGTCTCATTCATGCAATGTAAACTACCACATGCAAACACACACACACAAGCACACACTCATCACCCCCCCCCCCAACCACACACACACCATGCACGCACGCACACACGCACGCACGCACGCATGCATGCATACACATGCACTCTCACACACACACGTGCACATGTGCACACACACACAACCTCACACACACACACACACGTGTGCTCTCATGCATGTATGCGCCTGTGCACACACATGCCCGCATGCACACATGCACGCACACACACAGGCATGCATGCATACACATGCGCTCACTCACACACACACACACACAAGATAATGAACCTTAAGATTTCCAGGGTTCACTCTCCCTCATTCTGGCGCGTAACTCTTCTGCAGCATCCTGCATGCGTAAGTTTACCGGCTCATTGAAACCCTGTATCCTGTTATTGTCTGTTGACAGACCTTTGTTGAATATGCCTCATTTAAATCGACTCTGCTGCAGTCTGCTGCCAGCTAAGCTGATGCGGGATTGGACGGCCCTGTTCATCAGAGGATGCCCGTTGTACGAAACGGTCCCCGTTGACACTGGGGAGCCCACGCCGGAGCAGATCTTGGAGGAAGAGCGGCAGATGCTGCTGGATGAGGGAGACTTCATGGAGTATAAGGTCAGCTGGGTTTCATTTTGTTTTCAAAGAAACTAATCTCAAATACCTGGAATACAGATACAAATGTATATATAATAATAATAATAATAATAATAATGCTCTCTTTTATGTGCTGTTTCTCCAAATTGGAGCGGAGCACATAGTCCATCACAAAGCAAAGAACAAGGTCAGCTGGGTTTCATTTTGTTCTCAAAGAAACTCATCTGAAATAGGTGGAATACAGACACAAATGTTTGTTGACTATAATTAGTGGGTTGTTGTTTTTTTTAAATCATCTTATTATTGGTGTTGCTTGCTGAAACATGTTGTTAGCATGATAATTGTAAGATCAGTCTACTCTAATATCACTTATGTGAAAAACCTAGATTTTTTTTTTTCATGAACAATTATAATAATAAGGTCAGCTGGGTTTCGAAAGTTATGGCTTATGTTGCAACATGCTCAGGCGGATTAAAAAACAACAAAACCTCACTGTCTGTGACTGCAAGAAAGGTTGCAGGTGTTAGCCATTACCCTTTGACCTAATGACCCTTGAACTCTCGATATAGGGCCAGTAGTTGGCTGCCATTTTAATGCCAGCAGTGCAGTCTGGTCCTCATGTTACATGGGTCTGTGGGAAAACAATGTTTAATGTTTGCGTTACAGTAATGACACAGTATCGTCTTTGGTTCAGAATCACACAGAGCAAAAGTGACTCATATAAGAGAAAAGAAAAAAAAGGTTATCATGATGAACTTGTCACAATCAGCTTGACAGCTTGAGAATTCAGATAGACTTGGTTTATGCTGGATGGAAATTGATTTGGTATGCTGGATGAAAATAGACTTGGCATGCTGGATGAAAATAGACTTGGTATGCTGGATGAAAATGGTATGCTGGATGAAAATAGATTTGGCATGCTGGATGAAAATAGACTTGGTATGCTGGATGAAAATGGTATGCTGGATGAAAATAGACTTGGCATGCTGGATGAAAATAGACTTGGTATGCTGGATGAAAATGGTATGCTGGATGAAAATAGACTTGGCATGCTGGATGAAAATAGACTTGGTATGCTGGATGAAAATGGTATGCTGGATGAAAATTGATTTGGTATGCTGGATGAAAATAGACTTGGTATGCTGGATGAAAATGGTATGCTGGATGAAAATTGATTTGGTATGCTGGATGAATTGTTTGAGAAATCAAATACAAATATTCATGATCTTTTTGTATTAACTTTTTTTTTAAATACATTTTTGTATGCTGAAAACTCAGGTGTACAAAATACACCCAGATCATACGAGTCAACAGGTCTGCTGTCTTTATCACTCTGTCTGTTCCGCAGAACATGATTGGGGAGTGGCAACTTCCCGATTCTGCCACACAAAAGTTGCAATGGAAACCATGGCTGTCTTTGTGGCTCTGTCTCCGTCCATTCTGCAGAACATGATTGGGGAGTGGCAACTTCCTGATTCTGCCACACAAAAGTTGCCATGGAAACCATAGCTGTCTTTATGACTCTGTCTCTGTCCATTCTGCAGAACATGATTGGGGAGTGGCAACTTCCTGATTCTACCTCACAAAAGTTGCCATGGAAACCATAGCTGTCTTTATGACTCTGTCTCTGTCCATTCTGCAGAACATGATTGGGGAGTGGCAACTTCCTGATTCTACCTCACAAAAGTTGCCATGGAAACCATAGCTGTCTTTATGGCTCTGTCTCTGTCCATTCTGCAGAACATGATTGGGGAGTGGCAGCCTCCGGAGAGCCTGGAAATCACGGAACCACCTCGCAGCAACCCTGTTGTGGGCCACATCATCCACCGCCTTTACAACATCGTGCACCCACCAACGGTCAGTTGGCTCTCGGCTTTGATTTTTCCCTTTAGAAAACACACCTTCAGGTTTATTGGCTAGTGATGTGTTCAGTTTTTACAGTTTTTGTTTCCAAAACACAAAGTGAAGGTTAAAAAAAAAAAAGCAAGATGTTCTTGGTACAGGGACATACATGTACTTATAATAAGCACTGATGTAGGGAAGCTAAATATTATGAGCTTCTGCCATCTGGTAGATGATTTCACATACCGAAATCTAGTACAGAACAGATCAATCCGTTCAAACGTCAGAGCACTGTGTGTGTGTGTGTGTGTGTGTGTGTGTAAATTATGTAAATTACTAGTTTGTTTAATATGTAACTTTTGTATTTTCAATAACTGTTCTCTGAGTTCTAAAATGTCCAATATTTTTTTTAATGTGTTGTTGTGTACTGTGATGTGGTTAATGTTCAGCCACGTTTTAATTTCTCAAATGAGATAATAAAGTAATCTTGAATCTTGACTCTTGAATCAGGATCGGGATTCATACATTTCAGGGACCATTACTTGTCATTTTCACAATGGAACTGGGAGAGCATGCAATGCAGAATAAAATTTTGGGCTTTAGAAGGAGTGGTGAAAGCAAAAAAAAGTGTTTGAAGCTCACAAAGTATCAAATAAGTTGTGTTGTATTCTGAGAAGCTGACCCATATGATGGGGGTAAAGATCAGCAGGGTTTGCATTAACCAGTAATTTCCAGTGATTTGGCAAAAAAAATGTGTTTGAAGCTTGGAAAGTGTCAAATAAGCTGTGTTGTATTCTGAGAAGCTGACCCATGTGACGTGGTCAGTGGGGATAAATATCAACAGAGTTCACATTAACCCGTAACTTCTAGTATCTCACCAATTAAGATCAGCATGTGCCGGAAAAGAAATCAGCAAGGGGTGAGATTATGCCAGCTGTTATTTTGTTAGACCAGTTCTCAGCGATATGTTTTTGTGTGCGTGTGTGTGTGCGTGTGTGTGTATGTGTGTGCGTGTGTGCGTGTGTGTGTGTGTGTGTGTGTGTGTGTGTGTGTGTGTGTGTGTGTGTGTGTGTGTGTGTGTGTGTGTGTGTGTGTGTGTGTGTGTGAAACAAACAGACACAAAACAACAACAAAACAACACAGCACAGACAGAGAGGGGTTCCTGCTAGCAGAGCTCTAGTAGTACTAGTATAAACGACCGTGTATCTGACTGGTCACAGTGATTGACCAGTTTCCATGAACCACGTTCGCCAACATATAGATGTCACACACCATACATCAGACTCTATTCAAAGGAATGCATCTTCATAAACCAGAGTTTGGCTTAGTTCAGTTCAGTTCATTCAAGATGGTAGTATCTATGCGCTTGGAAAAGCCCATATGCGCTCCACCCTGCCTCTCAGAAATTTCATTGTGTAATGGACTGTGGAAAACAGTATGATGTGACACAACAGTTGTTGCTAATGCTTCTTTTGCTGTTGCAGCCCCCACCACCCCCGCCAGAGTTCCCGCCGTTCCCCATCCGTGCCTGCGTCCTTGGCAAAGTCTTCAGTGGCAAAACATCTGTGGTGAAAAAATTGGCTGATGGTATGAATACATTTTTTAAACTGTTTTTGTGACCAAGCTTGAGACTTTGCGCTGTTGTGTAAACTGTGTGGTCAACAAAGATTTCTCATTATCAGATGAATGTTAGAGAGAGATGTAATGAACTGGGTTACATTTAATTACGCATGTGTGGATGTATGTATTTGTGACGCTCAGCATTCTTAGTTGATGGAGAAAGGTTTCAAGAAAACCCAAAATTCTTAGTTGATGGAGAAAGGTTTCAAGAAAACCCAAAATTTGTGGCACTCAGCATTCTTTAGTCTTAGTTCATTGAGAAAGGTTTCAATACCAAAATTTTGAACACAATATGGCATTGCTGTTGTTTTTATTTACTTAACATGTTGGATGAATGTTAAGAATGTTGAGAAAAATCCATCAAGTACAGCCTCTTTTTCCCTGCCTTCAAAACTAGTCTTTAAAACCTACCCTTTAAAACCTTTAAAACCAGTATAGCCTCTTTTTCAGTATCCTTCTCAGCCACATGCGTGAGCATGCATGGTGTGTGCGTGCATGTGTGTGTGTGTGTGTGTGTGTGTGTGTACATGTGGGCTTTATTGGCATTGGGTGTGCATGTGGGCGTGACCCTATGAGTGTGTCTGTGTACACGCCTGCACGCAATTATGTGTATGGGTTTAACTATTTTTTGTACAGGCGCATTAATGTGTTTTTATGCCATCGATTTGTGTGTGGGTTTTGGCGCATTGCCTGTGTTGCTTTAATTAAGCTGCAAACCACTTTCAGCGAGAAGCGGCTGTATAAATTCCCTATTATCATTATGATTATTAGTACAGACACAGACCGGCGCTCACACAAATCCTGAGTCTGTTGGTGTTACCTTACCCTGTCTGGCAGCAGCCCTGAGTGTGTGTGTGTGTGTTTGTTCCAGAGCACAGGCTGGTGGTGCTGGATGCGGACATTCTGGTCCAAGAGGCAGTGGAAGCACACAAAAACAATGAGGTCCAGGAGATCATACCGGTCAGTTTTGTGGTTGCAAGAGGGGTGTCTGTTTATAGTGTGTGTGGATGTTTGGGGGGGGGGGGGGAACCTAGGGATGAGTGGATGTGTGTGTGTGTGTGTGTATAGGTGTGTGTGTGTGTGTGCATGCATCTGCGTGCATGTGCATGAAGCATGTGCATGTACATCAGACACAGATGTACACGCACACACAGATGCATGTGCATGCATGTGTGCATGCACATGCATCTGCATCTGCATGTACATCTGTGTCTGAGTGTGTGTGTGTGTGTGTGTGTGTGTGTGTGTGTGTGTGGTGGTGTGTGTGTGTGTGTGTGTGTGTGTGTGTGTGTGTGTGTGTGATTATGTGTCTGAGTGTGTGATTATGTGTCTGAGTGTGTATTTGTGTGTGTGTGTGTCTGAATGTGTGTATGGGGTATGTCAATTTAGTATCTGTTTATGACACTGTGAGACAAAGAAATTTGCTATTTCTTTGCTATTCACTTTTGTGACTTGTCTGCATGAAAATCACTGACGGTAATAACTGGAAGGATTACAGATGTTGGTGAGTATCCAGTGTCAGACGCTTTTTAAAATTACATGCTTTGCAAATACGGTGTAGATGATGCCGAAGCCCTAAACGCATCTCCGGTACACTCTCTCCTGATATCAGGCAAAATATTTGATCGTGAAAGGTTTGTTTTTTAATCTTTTCTGTTCAGTCTGTCAGTCAGAGTCTGTTTTGCACTGTTATTGTTTGTCTTTCAGGAGCCTGAACCAGAACCGGTGCCATCTGAGCAACCTTCTGGAAGTAAGCGCTCGCATGTGTGTGTGTGTGTGTGTGTGTGTGTGGTGTGTGTGGTGTGTGTGTGTGTGTGTGTGTGTGTGTGTGTGCACGTGTGTGTGTGTGTGTGTGTGTGCATGCTGGCATCTTTGTGTGTATGTGCTACACATTGTTTAACACAATAATAATAATGGGCATTTAGGACATCTAGCTTTGGATAGTCCTAAGCGCTTACATAATTGTGTATTCAGACATCAAAGATTCAAATGCACAAACACATCTACATACACACCCACACAGACACACAGACACACAGACACACACACACACACACACACACACACACACACACACACACACACACACACACACACACACACACAACCACACACAACACCCCCCCCCCCCACACACACACACACCCAAACAGCAGCTGGTATCTTGCTACAGCGTGACACCACTTTGAACGACAAAGTGAGTAACTAATCACACAGTGGAACTGAAGTGACGAGTGTGGTCACTTTTGCCAACAGCTCAAGGCACGGAAGCTGCAGCAGGTCAGCCTGCCTCCGAAGGAGAGACTGCCGCCACAGAGGCCGTATCAACCCCTGCAGCGGAAGGCAGCGCAGGTGCTGCTGGTACGTGCTGACGGCATCATAACAATAATGTTTGATTTTTGCTTTGTTTGATTTTTGTACATGTACATTAACCAACTCCCCACTCCCCATCACGTTCGCTGTAAAGCGCTGAGGGCTTTCTTAAGAATATGCACTTCAGAAATGATTGTTATTAATATTATAATAATGATCGTTCTAACAACGGGTACTGAGAGTGCCTAACCCACGCTGGCCCTTAGCACTCACAAGCTCTTTAAATGTAATAATGATGATGATAAATAATTCTTATGAAACGCTTCTCTCCAACCAGAGTTAAAACTCACCGTGCCGTACAAACAGTTCATGACGAAAAACACATTAACGTACATTTCAACGAACAGAACCTTAAACGTTATAGTCTACGGTTATCACCTAGCAAACAAGCTGTAAGCAGTAAGACCGTCAGTAGGCTAGTCACAGGCCCAGAATATTTTCCCTTTGCTTGCCTTTGTGGGGATTTTTCCAACACACAAGGGAGTTAACTAGCACCCAAAATACATAACACGAGTACAACAACAAAGACCCGAGTCGCCTATGGTGACTCTCACCTGGCATGCATGTAAATACAAGGTACATAAACTCCACAAGAGGTACATCCTCAAAAGGCATTTTTTTCCATTTGGAAAATCTGTAGGTTGGAGAAGCAGAGGGGCTAAGAGCCAGGTTTCTTTGACATATTTCAGAGGCAGCACCGGCGCCTGCTCCGGAAGGAACCAGCGCTGAGAAACCACCAGGTGCTGAAGGCACGACGGAGAAAACTAGCGTGGCAGAGAAAACCAGCGCGAGTCAAATGAAACGTGACGAGTCTCGGGACAGCTCACTTTCCAAGCCATCCAGCGTTCAGCGGTCCAGGGACAGAAACAAGGACCCCAATGAACCGCAGGTGAGAGGGTCATTGAGAACTATCCGTTCTGTCCGGTTCAGATATCATAGGTAAAAGAGTCAGTGAGAACTTGAAGTGTCAGTTCTGTCCAGTTCAGATATCACAGGTGAGAGAGTCAGTGAGAACTGGAAGAGTCAGTTCTGTCCAGTTTAGATATCACAGGTGAGAGAGTCAGTGAGAACTGAAAGAGTCAGTTCTGTCCGGTTCAGATACCACAGGTGAGAGAGTCAGTGAGAACTGGAAGAGTCAGTTCTGTCCGGTTTAGATATCACAGGTGAGAGAGTCAGTGAGAACTGAAAGAGTCAGTTCTGTCCAGTTCAGATACCACAAGTGAGAGAGTCAGCAATTCATATACCATAGGTGAGACAGTCAGTGAGAACTGAAAATATCTGTTCTGTCCAGTTAAGATACCACAAGTGAGAAAGTCACTGAGAACTGAAACTATCCATTCTATTCTGTTCAGTTCAGATACCACAAGTGTTTCACTTAGAAAGAAATGGAACTATCCATTCCATCCAGTTCAGATACCACAGGTGAGAGTCAGCAAGAACTGAAACTGTCCATTCATCCAGTTCAGATACCACAAGTGAGACAGTCAGTGAGAACTGGAACTATCCATTTTGTCCAGTTCAGATACTGATACCGCAGGTGAGAGCGTCAGTAATAACTATCTGTTCTGTGGAGTTTAGATACCGCAGGTGAGAGAGTCAGTGTGAACTGGCACTATCTGTTCTGTTCAGTTCAGATACTGCAAGTGAGATAATCTGTGAGAGAGTCAGTGAGAACTTCTGTCCACTTCATATACCACAAGTGAGAGAGTCAGTGAGAACTGTGAGTTCTGTCCGGTTAAGATACCAGTGATCACAGGCGAGAGAGTCAGTGACAACTGTGAATTCTGTCCAGTTAAGATACCACAAGTAAAAAGTCAGTGAGGGCTGTGAGTTCTGTCCAATTCAGATACCACAGGTGAGCGAGTCAGTGAGAACTGTTAGTTCTGTCCAGGTGAGATACCACAGGTGAGGGAGTCAGTGAGAACTGTGAAGTCTGTTTAGTTAAGATACCACAAGAGAAACAGTCAGTGAGAAAGTTCTGTGAGTTCTGTCCAGTTCAGATACCACAGGTGAGAGAGTCGATGAGAACTGTGAGTTCTGTCAGTCAGAAGAGTCAGCACTGTCCAGTTCACTGACCAGGTAGTGTTAGTATTTACTGCATTTGATAAAGTCCATACATTATGTGCTCCATCCTACACTTGAGAAACTTCTGCAGTAATGCCAGCTAAGGTGACCTTCAAAATACTCACAAGCAATGAATAAAGTCCTCTCTTTTTTAAATTAAAAGGAGGGGGGAGGGAGGTGGAGTCATTTGTCAAACATCAAAGAAGATGGTCAAGACCTCAGCTTTAATCTTTTCCAAGAAGCGTGTGATGCCTAAGCATGCCTTTCCTTCACATCTCAAAATAGGAGGACTCCGACTTGTCACTGGCACTTCCTCATCCACTGTTTGCGGTATGCAGTCATTTGTACTGCATGTGCTTCCCAAGTTCCTTCCTTGTCTTTTATCAGTTCTGCAATTAGCAGATTTAAAGGAGCTGTTCGTTTTTCATTACTATTTCACACTTGTTGCTCTACTGTTTTGTTGTCTCACTTGTTGCTGTTGATCCAAACACATACAAGGTTAAAAAGGTTCTGGTTTAAGGATGCTGGCAGTCATTCTTGTTTCAGATTTTTGTGTTGCTGTTGGTTTTCTTGTTGTAGTTTGGGGTAGTTTATATGCAGGTGTTGCTTGTTTTTGTGGGTGCTTTTTTTTTGGTGGGGGTGGGGGGTGGGGGTGGGGTGATTTAAACATTTTTTACTGTTGTTTAGTTGCTTCTTTTTTTCTTCTTTTTTTTCTTCTTCTTTTTAATGTTCTTGTTAGTTCTTTTCTTTCTTTCTTTCTCTTTTTTTTTTTTAATAAGCAGGGTCAGGGAGGAGTTGCTTGTTATTCTCTTGTTTACATAGTGGTTTTTCTTCCTGAGAAAATAAACATCGGGCCCACTTTGCAATACATGTTTGCATGCGCCTGTTCAGTTTGATGTTCAATATGATGACAATGTCTCAAAAGCTGAACACAAGTGACTTTAATTTTTATACTGTCCCAGACCCCTGATCATAGCTGTTTTGGGGAATACACCTTAGTCCAGAGTTTGTGAACCTGTATTTCCCTTATGCAGGCCAGGGTCTTTTTTCTTCTTTTTTTTTTTGCCTGTGGCAGTGGCATATTAAAAACCCAACCGGCATGTGTGGCAGTGGAAGGAAGAAGCAATGTTGTGCTAAATATGCATGCACGACTTTAAATCTTACTTCCAACAAGATTTCTTAGCCTATTGCACGAGGCCAGTCAGTGTGCATTTGGCGATGGCATGTGTCAGCTGCTTGGTCAACACTTTTTCATTTTTTTTCTCTCTCAGTTTAAAACAACAAAATCTCATGAAAATTATGTTTCCCTGTGTCCATTTTCCAATATGGCCATATCCCCCCCAAAATAATGAAAAAAATGTATTTTAGACCGGTAAACTGTATGGGTTGACAGGTATGCCTGATACAGGGGCATTTTTGTGAAATATGGGCCATCAGCCCTCATCAAACACAGCTGTCTTGAGAAACTGTAGGGATCTCCTCTCAGAGGACGAGAGCACTCACTGCGTAATCCAGTAAAAAGGGCTCCGCAGTATTGCGCTTTGGTAACGTAATTATTAAGCATAACAAATCCTTACATGTGTGGGACTGTCACCATTTTCCCCTAATCCTACCTGGAAGTGGGAGGGTACA
Organism: Alviniconcha marisindica; assembly: GCA_018857735.1. Taxonomy (NCBI): domain Eukaryota; kingdom Metazoa; phylum Mollusca; class Gastropoda; family Provannidae; genus Alviniconcha; species Alviniconcha marisindica. Next base: position 335,063 of record JABMCL010002815.1, on the reverse strand, counting down.
AGCTAAAACTATGACTGATAATGATCTGCTCATGTGCATACATTTGTTTTAAAAAGAAAAAAGAAAAAAAGAAACATGGATCGTGTTGCGGTTTGTGTTGCATCCTACTTTTTTTCTTCTTTTTTTAATAATTACTTTATGTAAATTGTTTTGGTAGGACTATGCTCTACATGTGTATAGAATATTATAGTTAGGTTAATATGTATCATGTGAGCGCTCAGGGCGTTGATGAGCGCATGATAAATGTACATTATTATTATTATTATTAAACAAGCTGGGCTCATGCACATGCATCTTTTCCAAAAGAAAAAGAAAAAGAAAAAAAGAAAAAAGTTGAGATTTGCATTGCAGCCATCTGTGCAAAACAAGATGGGCTCATGTGCTTGCATCTGTTAAAAGGTTGTTGTTTTTTTAAGTAAAGGATAAAAACATAGATCAGGTTGGGGTTTGTGTTGCAGCCATCTGTGCAAAACAAGCTGGGTTCATGTGCAGGCACCTGTTTGAAAAAGAAAAAAAAAAGAAAAGAAAAGAAAAATGAAGGAAAAAAAGATGGATCAGGTTGAGGTTTGTGTTGCAGCCATCTGTGCGAAACAAGCTGGGTTCATGTGCAGGCACCTGTTTGAAAAAGAAAAAAAGAAAAAAAGAAGAAAAAAAAATGAAGGAAAAAAAGATGGATCAGGTTGAGGTTTGTGTTGCAGCCATCTGTGCGAAACAAGCTGGGTTCATGTGCAGGCACTGTTTGAAAAGAAAAAAGAAAAAGAGGGAAAAAAAGATGGATCAGGTTGAGGTTTGTGTTGCAGCCATCTGTGCGAAACAAGCTGGGGTCCAAGGCCCTGAAGTTCCTGAAGAAAGGGCGGCCGGTGGATGATCAGATTGTGGTGGACATCCTGGCTGATGCTATCAAGAAGTTGTGATGTATGGGCTGTGTGTGTGTGCGTGTGCAGTGTGTGTGTGCTGTGTGTGCATGTGAGTGAATTTGTGTGTGTGTGTGTGTGTGGTGTGTTGTGTGTGCAAGTGTGTGTGTGGGCATCAGGGAATAGCTGGATTTGAAATATCCTGGTTTGGGGCGAGTTTGTGTGTATGTGCTGTCCTGGTTGCGTGTGCCATGTGTGTGTGTGTGCATGTGAATGAATTTGTGTGTGCGTGTGTGTGTGGTGTGGTGTGTGCAAGTGTGTGTGTGGGCATCAGGGCACATAGCTGGATGATTGTAGATATCCTGGTTGAGCTGAGACTGATCCATGTTTTCACTGTAGCTATCCTGGTTGAGCTGAGACTGATCCATGTTTTCACTGTAGCTGTCCTGGTTCAGCTGAGACTGACCTGGGTTTTTCAGGCATATTCCATAGGGGCACAGGCTGGATGATTGTAGGTATCCTGGTTGAGCTGAGACTGATCCATGTTTTCAGGTGCATCAGGGCACATAGCTGGATGATTGTAGTTATCCTGGTTGAGCCAAGACTGAACCATATTTTCAGGTGCATCAGGGTATAAGCTAGTTGATTGTAGGTATCCTGGTTGAGCTGAGACTGATCCATGTTTTCACTGTAGCTGTCCTGGTTGAGTTGAGACTGACCTGGGTTTTTCAGGCGCATTCCTGAGGGGACAGGCTGGGTGATTGACGGCTACCCCCAGAACTACAACCAGGCCAAGCTGCTGGAGAAGGCGCTGAGCGGCTACGACGCCAACGCCAAAGAGAACCTGAAGCAGGCGGCCAAGTCCAAGACCCGCAAGTCCAGCCTGGTGCCGGACCCCCGCCCACCTCCGCCTCCCAGCGAGCCCGCCAGCGGCATCGACGTTGTCATCTTGTTTGACATTGATGACGAGCTTTGTCTGAAGCGAGCCAGCGGTCGTACATGTATGTGTGCTTTGTTTGTTGCTTTTTTTCTTTACTTTCGCTTTGATGATTTGGGATGCACAGTTTTGTGTGAACGACAAGCATTGTTGATTTTCAGAATCGTCGATCTTAGTTAGCAGTGACTTGGAGAATTGTGATGTGAAATGCTTAATGGTAGGAGTTTTGTGGGCAACCTGTGGTTTGGATTCAAACTTCTGTGGTGTAGGTGAATACTGACAAGTAATTCTCCTTTATAACAGTGTGTTGTTAGGCTTTGTCCGTAATAACCATGACAAGCCAGATGCACTGATAGGTGATTCTCCTTTATAACATCGTGTTGTTAGGCTTTGTCTGCAATAACCATGACAAGCCGGATAATTGCTGACAAGGTGTTTGGCATTGTAGTCTTTTGATAGTTGCTGACAAGGTGTTTGGCATTGTCGTCTTTTGATAGTTGCTGACAAGGTGTTTGGCATTGTAGTCTTTTGATAGTTGCACGTTTTGAGCTAACTCTGACACAGAGGCTGACCCCTGCTTTGTCCGCAAAGGCCAGTGGCAACAGCCTGAGCAAGGAATGGCCAGTCACACAGGCTGCAAGACTTGTTTACCCAGACTACAAATACAGATGCAGGAAATGACGTCAGCACTCCTTTTGACGGTTTATGTGTCTGCACCTGACAAATGCGGAACAAGTGGCGTAGCAAATCCTTTCAGCGCGAGTCATCCGAGTAATGGCTCTCCTTGCTAACTTCTCGACAGACGCCATCCAGGGTGAGGAGCAGTACCATGAGGAGTTCAAGCCGCCACCAGAGGGCAGCGCGACGGGCGTGGGCAAGCAGGAGAAGGTCATCCCCGTGACTGACCCCGCCAACGACCAGGAGCAGATTCAGCACCGGTAACGGCCCAACGCACACACACAGCGGACGCTAAAACTGAAGAACCCACCTCTTCCCTTCTGCATCATGCCGATTTGTCGGTGCTTTCTTCTCTTTTTCACAAAATGCATCACTAGTAATGCATGTGTTGGGGGGGGGGCGGAAAGTTGGGGGGGGGGGGATGCACACTTGCATGTGTGCGTGTGTGTATGTGGGAAGGGGTGCTTGCATGTGTGTGGTTATGTGTGCTCAGGTGTGTGTGTGTGTGCGTGTGTGCATGCATGCATGCATGTGTGGATGTGTTTGTGTGTGTGTGTGTGCATGTGTGTGTGTGCGTGTGTGTGTGCGCGTGTTATGTGCATGTGCGTGTGTATGTGTGTGTGTGTGTGTGTGTGAGTGTGTGTATGTGTGTGTGTGTGTGAGTGGGCATGTGTGTGCGCGCGCACGTGTGTGGGTGTGTGTGTGTGTGTGAATGCGACAAATGAGCATATCTGCAGTCCTTTGTAAGTGTCCTGGGCTGTGATGAGATGATTACTCACTTGCTTAGACTTACGAGTTCCTGCGTTTGCAGCATCATTCCGTTATCAGTTGATCAGCAGAAAATCTCTGTCTGTAGCCCAGTGCCAGTGCATGAGATTGGGCACAATAAATAATCTGTTATTATTATTATTACATCCATAGAGGAGTTCTACTGCGTGTTTCCTTGATTTTCCAGCTACTCTTACAAGAGTGGTACTTCTTCTTTTTTCGTGTAGTGTCCAACTTCAGCACTCTGAAGGCTCTGACACTTAGTACATGCTGGGTTATTTTGATGATTAAACAATTTTAGTTATGATAGAATACCAACAGACAATAACAACAGTTTTGGGAGTGTCAAACAAGTAGGCTAAACTTATATATAAGACGCTGAAAATGGCAGACTATATCTTCTTCTTCTTCTTTCATATAGCATCCAACTTAAACACTCTGAAAACTCTGACACTTTTCGCGCATGCTGGGTTATTTTGGTGTTTCGACAGTTCACCAAACTCTGACGTGGACTACAGGATATTTAACGCATGTATGTGATCTTTTTGTGTGTGTATACACCCTGGGGAACCTCAGTTTATAGACTCATCCAAAGCACTACTGTAGAGTCTCCGCAGAATTTGACGTCGGAGAAATCTCAGAGCAGGGCACAAAGCCTAGCACATAGCAATCACCCGTCCATTTGGTGACCACACTCGATCATGCGAAACTTGGCTTTTGAGAACAAGTGCTCTTGCTCTGCACCACCGACTCTCTCTGCTCCCTCTGATTCCACTGTATGTGAATATTAATGTCTAAATACTTCATCCTTGTCAGCACGCTTGTGGCGTTTGCAGGATCACCTCGTTCCACGACTCGTGGCCCAAGCTGGAGAAGTGGTTCACTCGTTTCGGGACGCTGAAGAAAGTGGATGCCTCCGATCAGCAGAATGCTGTGTTCCTGGAAGTGGAGAAGATCTTGGAAGACACTGTGGCCAAGGTAAGGGTGCACGTCCCTGGGTAAAGGTACACACCCCAAGGGAAGGGTACACACCCCAAGGGAATGGTACACACCCCCTAGGTAAAGGTACACACCCCAAAGGTAAGGATACACCCCTCAAGGTAAGGGTACACACCCCAAGGTAAATATACACACCCCTCAAGGTAAGGGTACACCCCCCCAAGGTAAGGGTACACCCCCAAGGTAAGGCTACACCCCCAAGGTAAGGGTACATACCCTAAGGTAAGGTACAGATACACACCCAAGGTAGGGGTACACACCCCATGGTAAGGGTACACCCCCCTAGGTAAGGGTACACCCCCCCAAAGTAAGGGTACACACCTGAAGGTAAGGGTACACACCCAAAGTATGAGTACACACCCCAAGCCTTGCTTTCCGGCACCCATCCTCCAAACTCTGCCATCATTGATTTCATTAAAGGAGGAGGGGGTGGGGTGGATAAGGTACTGTTAATGTTTATCAGCAAATGCTGTGTTAATAATAATAATAATAATAAAGAAGATTTCTACAGCGCCCATCTACCACACAAGGTGGCAGCACAGGGTGCTTTACACAATAATAACCACAAAACACAAGCACACACACACACACACACACACACACACACACACAACACACACACAAGCAACACACACACACACACACACACACACACACACACACACACACACACACACACACACACACACACACACACACACACACACACACACACACACACACACACCAAAACACACACACACACACACACACACACACACACAGCGTCGGACGAGGGGATAGGCAGGGCTGTGAAAAACAGTTTAGAAATAATTGAGGGCGGCTTTGTATTGTCAAAATAGACAAATATTACTTTCATTTTTTATGTGTGGTTTTGTTGTTAACAAATCTAGCTGTACTTTTTTTTTTTTTTATAAGCAAAATACATGAATAAGTAACTTTCAGTAAAGGTCAGCACCATGCACCCCCCCAAAAAAAAAACACCCCAACAACAACAAAAAACAACAACACCCACACAACAACAACAAAATTTAGTTTTACATGGCATCTGAGAAAGTAGCGTGTCGTCACACTGGACGCGTTTCGTGTTTATGGCTGCAGCTGCAGGGCAAGGACCTGGAGAGCTCGGTGCAGCCGGAGCAGACGGAAGGGACGGAGAAGGTGGAAGAGACTCCGGAAACGGTAAGCCTGCGTCGCGACTGGGCCCGGGGTTAACCCTTTCAGTGCCGTGCTTGCCACGCCGTCAGTCAGAAAACGACTGCTAAAAGTGCCAAAACTGAAACCGTTGCGGCTTTTGTGGGGGCCCCCATCGCCTGAGCACGTGAAAGGGTTTCCATCAAAATGCAGAGTACTGAAAGCAGATTTGTCACAGGACCATCAGGTATGCTGTTCGCAGGCGTGTATGTGTATGTGCACTTTTCAGCCTGGAAATTGTACAGGCTGGGGCAGTGAAGGGGTTAATAACCACATTGTCGCTGTTCAGCAGTGTGGATGGAGGAGGGGGGGGAGTCTGCTTGTTTGTGTGTATATTTAAAGGGGACCCTCTGAGTGAAGACCTGAATGTTTAAAGGGGACCCTCTGAGTGAAGACCTGAATGTTTAAAGGGGACCCTCTGAGTGAAGACCTGAATGTTTAAAGGGGACCCTCTGAGTGAAGACCTGAATGTTTAAAGGGGACCCTCTGAGTGAAGATCTGAATGTTTAAAGGGGACCCTCTGAGTGAAGACCTGAATGTTTAAAGGGGACCCTCTGAGTGAAGACCTGAATGTTTAAAGGGGACCCTCTGAGTGAAGACCTGAATGTTTAAAGGGGACCCTCTGAGTGAAGACCTGAATGTTTAAAGGGGACCCTCTGAGTGAAGACCTGAATGTTTAAAAGGGGACCCCCTGAGCGAAGACCTGAGAGTTGATGCAACAGATGACACATTGATTTGATCCTTCACATAGTGGGGGGGTATGTTTGGAGGAGGATTTCAGCTGGACCTCAAACCATTTGATAAATAGTTAGAATATATTGATAATGAGCGTACGACTGCTTCAGGTATTGCATGAATTTGATGTGAGTGTGTGTGTGTGTGTGTGTGTGTGTGTGTGTGTGTGTGTGTGTGTGTGTGTGTGTGTGTGTGTGTGTGTGTGTGTGCTTGTGTGTGTATTGGAGGTTTTGTTTTTTATAATTCTCAGACCCCTGGAGCTCCACCAGAGGCAGTGCCAAAATCACTTGATGTATGAAATCTATGATCAGAACATCCATTAATTTTTTTAATATTAATTCTCAGACCCCTGGAGTTCCACCAGAGGTGGTGTGAGAGCTGCTTAATGCATGATGGATAATCAAAACGCCCTCTTTTCTGTTGGTTTCGTTTAATTCTCAGGCCCCTGGAGCTCCATCAGAGGCAGTGCCAGAGCTGTTTAACGCATGAAATCTATAATCAGAACATCGATGTTTTGCTTGTTTTTATTCTCAGGCCCCTGGAGGGCCAGGTGCTTCAGCCACTTAATGCATGGAATCTATAATAAAAACACCCTCTTTTTTCCCTCCCTTTAAAAAATAATAATTCTCAGGCCCATGGAGCACCACCAGAGGTGGTGCCAGAGTTGCTTAATGCATGGAATCTATAATAAAAACACCCTCTTTTTTCCCTCCCTTTTTTTAATTTTTATTCTCAGGCCCATGGCCCATGGTGGTGCCAGAGTTGCTTAATGCATGGAATCTATAATTAGAACATCCATGTTTTTTGTTTTTTAACTCTGAGGCCCCTGGAGGCAGTGCCAGAATTACTTAATGCATGGAATCTATGATCAGAACATCCATTCCAAAACAAAAAAAATCAGAATAATTGTTAGGCACCTGGAGTTCACCAGAGGTGGTGTGAGAGCTTACTTAATGCATGGATAGTCAAACTTCCCTTTTTTTTCTTTTTTCTTTTTTTAATTCTCAGGCCCCTGGAGTTCCATCAGAGGCAGTACCAGAACTGCTTAATGCATGGAATCTGTAATCAGAACATCCATGTTTTTTGTTTTTTAAGCTTCAGGCTCCTGGAGCTCCGCCAGAGGCAGTGCCAGAATCGCTCAACGCATAGACTCTATAATCAGAAAATCCATGTTTTTTTGGTTTTATTTTTCAGGCCCCTGGAGCTCCGCCAGAGGCGGTACCAGAGCCGCCCAAAGAGGAGCCAGCCCCAGGTGGACCTGATGGCAAGACCTCCAGACCCGGCTCCAAGACAGGGAGCCGCCCGGGTGAGCCTTTGACTCCACAGTCCTCCCCACTCAGTGGTAGTAGAGTACTGGTCTCGTGATTGCAAAGTCGCAGGTTCGATCCTCAGCAGCAGCGGAGGGCGGAAGGAGAGGGAGGAGCAAACTTTCTGCGCTGACTCTTTTTTGGCTATTCGTTAATAAACTAACGATAACGAGGTATTATTTTCTGTGCTGTCTCTCCAGCTGGAGCGCTTATCCCGTGAGGTGAAATATCACCTTGCTGTGAACAGACCTAAAATTAAAAATCTCTTGCAGGCTCCAGACACATAAAAAAAGGTTAAAAAGAGCGCTATTTATTAGGACAAAACACAGCTTGCGAATTTACAGGGTGGTCCCCTTTTTCGAGCCGCAAAACAACGCTGAAAAATGGCGTTTAACGGGCGAAAAATTAGATCTAGGATATACTTACCTGCTTTGGGTTGAGCTGTTTTGTTACGTTGGTTTGTGTTTGGGCAGGCTCCACCAAGAGATCTGCCTCGCGCTCCTCGTCCAAAGAAGGCAAGAAGGACAGCAAGCGAGACAAGAGTGGGTCGCCAAAGCGAGAGGGCAGTGCCAAGAAGTCTGATGGGAAGAGGAGCAGCAGAGGTAATGCTGTCGGTTATCTGTGTTTTTGTTGTTGTTGTTGCTGTTGGGTTTTTGGACACATTTTTCTGTTTTGTTTCACGCTGAGTTGTCTCCGAAGAGGTAGCTGGCTGGGACCAAGTTTCCTGGAGGTGGGGGGAAGAGGGAGGCTATGCCAAACTTTGCACTGTCACCACCAGAGTTTGCATTAACCCATTCACTGCCTAGCATTGCACTGTCGCCACCAGATAGTTTGCATTAACCCATTTACTGCATAACGTTGCACTGTCACCACCAGATAGTTTGCATTAACCCATTTACTGCATAACGTTGCACTGTCACCACCAGATAGTTTGCATTAACCCATTTACTGCATGACATTGCACTGTCACCACCAAATAGAGTTTGCATTAACCCATTCTCTGCCTAATGTTGCACTGTCATCGCCAGATAGAGTTTGCATTAACCCATTCACTGCCTAATGTTGCACTGTCATCACCAGATAGAGTTTGCATTAACCCATTCACTGCCTAACTTTGCAGTGTCACCACCATACAGGGTTTGCATTAACCCATTCACTGCCTAAAATTGCACTGTCACCACCAGATAGAGTTTGCATTAACCCATTCACTGCCTAACTTTGCAGTGTCATCACCAGATAGAGTTTGCATTAACCCATTCACTGCCTAACATTGCACTGTCATCACCAGATAGAGTTTGCATTAACCCATTCACTGCCTAACTTTGCAGTGTCACCACCACATAGAGTTTGCATTAACCCATTCACTGCCTAATGTTGCACTGTGACCACCAGATAGATTTTGCATTAACCCATTCACTGCCTAATGTTGCACTGTCATCACCAGATAGAGTTTGCATGCACCCATTCACTGCCTAATGTTGCACTGTGACCACCAGATGGAATTTGCATTAACCCATTCACTGCCTAATGTTGCACTGTCATCACCAGATAGAGTTTGCATTAACCCATTCACTGTCTAACTTTGCAATGTCACCACCATACACGGTTTGCATTAACCCATTCACTGCCTAACATTGCACTGTCATCACCAGATAGAGTTTGCATTAACCCATTTACTGCCTAACTTTGCAGTGTCACCACCAGACAGAGTTTGCATTAACCCATTCATTGCCTAATGTTGCACTGTCACCACCAGATAGAGTTTGCATTAACCCATTCACTGCCTAACATTGTACTGTCACCACCTGATGGAGTTTGCATTAACCCATTCACTGCCTAATGTTGCACTGTCACCATCAGAGTTTGCATGAACCCATTCACCACCACTCTACCAGAGAGTTTACCGAACATCCACACTCGAGCCATCTCTTTCAACTCAAAGAAGGAGGGCTGCATTCTGGCATCACATCCAGCCTGTATGTCCACCTAGTATTGCAAGTACTCTGGGGAAAAGATCCTTTCACTACATCGGACCTGTGATCTGGAACTCTCTTCCTCTCTCTTGTCAGGCATTCGTCTTCACTCTCTTCTTTTAAGTCAAAACTGAAAGCCCACCTCTTCTCTCCTGCACACTGATCTGTTGTTGTTGTTTTTCTTCTCATTGTACCAACCTATCATCAGTAATGCATGTATTTGTAGTGTGTGTGTGTGTGTGTGCGCGCGCGCGCATGTGTGTGTGCATGCATGTGTATGGTAAAATGTGCATATCGTTATGTCTTTGTAAGCACTCCAGTTTCTTATGAGATGGGGCTCCATAAATCTGTTATTATTATTAAATGACCTTTCGGTGTAGAGACCAGGCTTTGTTGCATTTGTTTACAATGCCCTGCATTTGCTTTCTAGTCTTTGTGTTAAGTTTGAACTGTTGTTTATTGTCTAGCTTCACTTCCTTTTTCTATTCATACTGTCACACAGAATTACTAACTGCAGGTAATATGTTGGTTATGACCACAGTAAAACCTGTTACAACTACAAGTGACTCACGGTGAGGCACAAAGAAAGTGCTCTTTCTCGTCAGGATGTTGTTGTTTTTTCCGAAGGTTAATGCTGGGTATATTGCCTAATCTCGAATGTCAAAATCTCAGTGCAATCAAAGCTTGGATCATTCATAAAATCTGGGAAGTAGAAATCTCAAACAGATTATTTTTGAAGTGTCTATTTTGAGACATTCTTGGTAGTATGAAAATGAACAATTTTCATGCATTCTTTTTTTTAGAACCTGTTACAAATAAAGGTAAAATTTGGCTTGTTCTTACACAGTAGAACTTGTTTCAAGTGAAGGTAGAATTTGGCTTGCTCTTACACAGTAGAACCTGTTTCAAGTGAAGGTAAACTTTGGCAGTAGATAATGTTTCAAGTGAAGGTAAAATTTGGCTTGTTATTACACAGTAGAACTTGTTTCAAGTGAAGGTAGAATTTGGCTTGTTCTTACACAGTAGAACCTGTTTCAAGTGAGGGTAAAATTTGGCTTGTTATTACACACTAGAACCTGTTTCAAGTGATGGCAAAACCTGGCTTGTTCTTACACAGTAGAACTTGTTTCAAGTGAAGGTAGAATTTGGCTTGTTCTTACGCAGTAGAATCTGTTTCAAGTGAAGGTAAAATTTGGCTTGTTATTACACAGTAGAACCTGTTTCAAGTGAGGGTAAAATTTGGCTTGTTATTACACAGTAGAACCTGTTTCAAGTGTAGGTAAAATCTGGCTTGTTATTACACAGTAGAACCTGTTTCAAGTGTAGGTAAAATCTGGCTTGTTATTACACAGTGGAACCTGTTTTAAGTGAAGGTAAAATCTGGCTTGTTATTGCACAGTAGAACCTGTTTCAAGTGAAGGTAAAATTTGGCTTGTTCTTACACAGTGGAACCTCTTTTAAGTGAAGATAAAATTTGGCTTGTTATTACAGTAGAACCTGTTACAAGTGACCAGCCATTGGTCATCAAGATAATGATCTATCTAGTCAGGGTATCTTTCATGAGATGGTCCATTCTATGGTTATATAAACAAATTTATGAGACCTCAGTAGATTGACCTAAACAGAACAGCAGGTCTCTTTTTATAATCAATAACTGATTAATAGGTGGCCTCTTGATATAATGAATTATATGGTTCTGTAAACATGTGAGATGTGAATCAGTTTATCAAAGCAAGATGTGAATAAGTTTATCTCAGCAAGATGTCAATATGTTTACCAAAGCAAGATGTCAACAAGTTTATCAAAGCAGAACAGCAGATCTTGTCATGCAATTGTTAATTAATAGGTGGCCATTTCATCTAATTAATTCCATGGTCTTGTAAACATGTGAGATGTGAATAAGTTTATGAAAGCAAGATGCGAATAAGTTTATGAAAGCAAGATGTGAATACATTTATCAAAGCAGAACAGCAGGCCTTTTCATGTAATCAGTAATTAATAGGTGGCCATTTGATCTAATTAATTCCATAGTTTTGTAAACATATGAGATGAGAATAAGTTTATCAAAGCAAGATGCGAATAAGTTTATCAAAGCAAGATGCGAATAAGTTTATCAAAGCAAGATGCGAATACATTTATCAAAGCTGAACAGCAGGCCTTTTTTATGAAATCGGTAATTAATAGATGGTCTCTTGATGTTATTTATTCCATGGTTTATGAACATCTGAGGTGTGAATAAATGTTTCCAAAGAGAGCTGCAAGCTTGTTCATACAATAATAAGTAGTTAATGGCTGGCTTCTTGTTATTACTGAGTCCATGGGTATGTGAACAGTGAAACCTGAATAAAGTTAACAAAAGAGAGCAGTTTTGTGTGGACTTTGTTATTATATGCTGTACTTTAGCATCTTGCTTCTGTTCCTTTTTCTTCGCCTTTGACATTATTGCATTTTATTAAACCATAGCAGGAAGTTAGGGTAAGCCACGGAAGCTCTCTTCTCTTTTTAAATGTATTTCCTACTGCCCAAGAAGTTTTTATGTATATAAGTGCAGCTGGACACGCTTAAAATCCTTCTTCAAGGGACTGTAAGGTATTACTGGCTGATGATTAAGATCCTGTCACTCAGTTTTGTTGTTTCTGTTGTTCAAAAATTTGTTTGTGCACTTTTGAAGACCTAATTATTTATACATCTGCAGTGTGTGTGTGTGTGTGTGTGTGTGTGTGTGTGTGTGTGTGTGTGTGTGTGTGTTTGTGTGTGTTTTGGGGGTTGGGGGGTGAAAAAGCAGAAAAGCCAAAGGTAAACAGACTTGATAGCACCTGCAGCAAAATTGATCAGTACCTACATGTGAGCTAGTGTATATCAGCTTGCTGCCAAACAGACATACAGTCATGTTCCCCGTATTATAACTAATTCAAAATACACAATGTTACAAGTCAACATGTCTGCATACAAGGGACAAAAACACAAAAACAGGTGAGAGTATCCCCAGGGACGCTTCATCTACTGCCAGGAATTTCTTCCTTGTCCTAATTTCATCCTTCCTGGTCCATTCACCTTCATTTTTCCAGATCCTCTCCCTACTTTTTAACTGTGTTATAGCCAATGCAGCTTTTCCCCA
>JABMCL010002815.1:312500-317500 GCA_018857735.1 Alviniconcha marisindica | reverse complement strand
TGACCGGGATCAGAATCAGGTGAGTGGTTCTGATGCCTTTGTGACCGTACCCTTTCAGGTGGAGTTGGGGTCAGTATCAGGTGAGTGGATTTGATGCCTTTGTGACTGGGATCAGAATCAGGTGAGTGGTTCTGATGCCTTTGTGACGGTACCCTTTCAGGTGGAGTTGGGATAGCTATACCCCGTCAGATGGATTTGGGGTCAGAATCAAGTGAGGGCCTTTTGATGCCTTTGTGATCCCTAATAGGCCTTGTGGTTTCTGTGGACGTTAAGCACCGTGCTTACTTAACTAACATGTCCGTCCGTACTTTTCCCCCCCCCTGATGACAGAATCCCGCTGGTGCCGCGACGTCCGCTGTCCCCTGACCTTGAAGCCAAAGCCGGTGCCACGCCGGGCAAGGACAAGAAGGAAAAGAAGGCGGCGAAGAAGGGAGCCTCTGACGACGCTCCTGGTGCCGAGAGCCCTATGCCTCCGGCAGACCCTGATGAGAAGCTGCTGTACGATGCCCACTCCTTCGCTATATCGGCCGTCGGGCAGCTGGTGAGTTGTTGTTGTTGTTGTTGCGGGCTGGGTTGCCTGGACTGGTAGTGATGGCAGGGCTTTAGGGTTTTAGTGTGTGTGTGTGTGTGTGTTGTGGTGTGTGTGTGTTGTGGGGTTGTTGTGTGTGTGTGTGTGTGTGGGTGTGTGTGTGCTGGTGGTGTTTGGGGTGGGGTTGGATGTGCGTGTGTGTGTGTGTGTGTGTGTGTGGCGTGTGCGTGTGTGTGTGTGTGTGTTCATCTGTGTGTTTGGGTGTTGGATGTGCGTGTTGTGGTGTTGTTGTGTGGTGTGTTGTTGTGGTGTGTGTGTGTGTGTGCGTGTGTGTGTGTGTGTGTTGATCTGTGTGTTTGGGGTGGGGTGATGTCGTGTGTGTGTGTTGGTGTGTGTGTGTGTGTGTTGTGTGCATCTGTGTGTTTGGGGTGGGGTTGTGTGTGTGTGGTGTGTGTGTGCGTGTGTGTGTGGTGGCATCTGTGTTTGGGTGGGTTGGTGCGTTTTGTGTGGTGTGTGTGTTGTGTGTGTTGTGTGTGGTTGTGTGTGTGGTGTTTGGGGTGGGGTTGGCTGTGTGTGTGTGTTGTGGGTTGGGGGGTGTCTGGTTGTGTGTGTGTGTTGTGCCTCTCTGTTTGGGGAGGGGGGGAGGCATAGGTGTGTCTGTGTATGTGTGGTGGTTGTCCATCATCCTTTGCGAGTGCCTCATCCTCTTGCTGTGTGCCATCATCCTCTTGCTGATGCCATCATCCTCTTGCTGTGTGGTTGTGCCATCATCCTCTTGCTGAGTGCCATCTCCTCTGTGTGTGTTGTGCCATCCTCCTCTTGCTGTGTGGTTGTGCCATCATCCTCTTGCTGTGTGCCATCATCCTCTTGCTGTGCGGTTGTGCCATCATCCTCTTGCTGTGTGCCATCATCCTCTTGCTGTGTGGTTGTGCCATCCTCCTCTTGCTGAGTGCCATCATCCTCTTGCTGTGTGGTTGTGCCATCATCCTCTTGCTGAGTGCCACCATCCTCTTGCTGTGTGGTTGTGCCATCCCCCTCTTGCTGTGTGGTTGTGCCATCATCCTCTTGCTGTGTGCCATCCTCCTCTTGCTGTGTGGTTGTGCCATCATCCTCTTGCTGTGTGCCATCCTCCTCTTGCTGTGTGGTTGTGCCATCATCCTCTTGCTGGTGCCATCATCCTCTTGCTGTGTGGTTGTGCCATCATCCTCTTGCTGTGTGCCTCTCCTCTTGCTGTGTGGTTGTGCCATCATCCTCTTGCTGTGTGCCGTCATCCTCTTGCTGTGTGGTTGTGCCATCATCCTCTTGCTGTGTGCCATCATCCTCTTGCTGTGTGTCATCATCCTCTTGCTGTGTGCCATCATCCTCTTGCTGTGTGGTGTGCCATCATCCTCTTGCTGTGTGCTCACCACCCTCTTGCTGTGTGCCATCATCCTCTTGCTGTGTGGCTGTGCCATCATCCTCTTGCTGTGTGCCACCACCCTCTTGCTGTGTGCCATCATTCTCTTGCTGTGTGGCTGTGCCATCATCCTCTTGCTGTGTGCCACCACCCTCTTGCTGTGTGCCATCATTCTCTTGCTGTGTGGCTGTGCCATCATCCTCTTGCTGTGTGCCATCACCCTCTTGCTGTGTGCCATCATTCTCTTGGCTGTGTGGTGGTGCAGATGGCAGCGGAGATGGCGGCCAAGGAGGCGGAGGAGGAGGCGGAGAAGATGCGGGAGCTGGAGAAGGAGAAGGAGAAGGAGAAAGCCAAGCTGGGCAAGGGCAAGGGGGGCAAGAAGGGCAAGAGCCGCAGCCCTTCCCCCAAGAAGAGCAAGAAGGAGTCGGAGAGCACCGCCGCCACGCCGCCCCGTGAGTACGATGCCTCGCTGAGCTCGCCCGCAAAGTCTGGGGCAGGACTCCGCTAAACCCAGAGCTTACGGAGTTGGCTTTCTTCAAGGGGCAAGTGGACCCCCCTCCCTCCCTCCCTCCCTCCCCCCCCCCCACCCCCCCCTTAAAGATTTTTTTTAAGGTTCCCCCTCCTCCCCACCCCCACCCCCTTAAGGAGTCGACTTTCAAGGGGCCCCAACTTTCAAGAGCCCTCCCCCCCCCCCCACCCGCCAACTTTCAAGGGGCCCTCCTCCCCCGGAATAATTTTTTATGGGGGCCCCCCAGGCCCCCTCTCCCCATAAGGAATCAACCTTCAAGCAGCCCCCCTCCCACCCCATCACCCCTCCACCCCCCCCCCCCACCCAACCATCAAGGAGTCAACTTTCAAGCCCCCCCCACCCCCCCCGCCCACCACCCACCTCGCCTCCACCTTAAGGAGTTGATCTTCTAGTGGGGAGTTGACTTTCAAGGTACCCCTTAAGGAGTCAACTATCAAGCCTCCACCCCCCCCCCCCCCCCCTCCCCCCCACCTCGCCTCCACCTTAAGGAGTTGATCTTCTAGTGGGGAGTTGACTTTCAAGGTACCCCTTAAGGAGTCAATCTATCAAGCCCTCCACCCCCCCCCCCCCCCCCCTCCCCCCCACCTCGCCTCCACCTTAAGGAGTTGATCTTCTAGTGGGGAGTTGACTTTCAAGGTACCCCTTAAGGAGTCAACTATCAAGCACTCCACCCCTCCGCCCCACCTACATTCAGAAATCTGTCAAAAGTCCGTCAGATGAGACTATGTACCGAGGTCCCCTGTGTGTATGCGCGCACATGCAAGACAGTCGCATAACTATGCACATTAAAGACCCAGCAGTCCATGTCGGAGTTCAGCGGATCATGGCAACACTGAACCCAGCAAGCACTAAAAAGACTGGCGCATGGTTGTCTGATGTCCACAGAACCTGTGCCAATGTGACGGCAGTTTTTACTACCAACCGTTGGCGTTGTAATCGCACCGCTGTGAGGGTCACTCAAGCACACCGTGTAAAGCTGCAGTCGCCCATTCAGAATCACGCGACTAGAGTGCGGCCAGTCTACTCAAGAGCAGAGAATAGCGTTGAGGCATAAAAGCGACCGATCAGTCGAACCTGTTTTGAGAGTTTTACTCATTAAGGAGTGAAAAAAGAATGGTGCCTGTTGTTGATCGCTTTTAAATGGTGCTGTTCTTCGCTCCCGAGCAGCAGACTCACTGCGCTCGCATTTGATTCTTACACAAGTGACTAGATTTTTATAGCGCGTTTTTGAATATCCACCGATATCCACCTGTGTACATGTTTTCGTTCTGTTTTGGCTTGCCGTGCAGTGTCCGAAGACCTGAGCGAAGAGGAGAAGCAGAAGAAGCAGACGAGAGAGAGGATGCGACAGGAGTACTACTTTGCCATCAAGGAAGAAGGTAACCGCGCATTCTTGTTGCTACGGGGATGGCGAGTTGGAGAGCCTCGCTCTGATAGAGCGGGGAATAGTTAAGCTGGTAGACACATTCTTGTTGCTACGGGGATGGAGGTTGGAGAGACCCACCCTGACGGGACTCGGAGAATCAGCTCATTTGGTAGAGCGTCCGATTGAAAAGCCAGGGGCAAGACTGAATCGGGTTCGAGTCCCAGGTGCCGCAAGGGATTTTTCTCCCAGAGTCAGCTTCCAGTGCAGACTCTCATACAGTGTCCATACAGCCCCCCCCGTGTGCAATCGCATGCATCAACATCTGTGTGCACGTGGCAGCAACGCCATTGTTTGAACACATGAAAATACCACACACACTGATAGGAATGGGTTAGCACCGTTCTTCTGGTTGCTGTGCCTTACCCGGGTAAGGTGACCCAAGTTTCCCACAAGGGACAGCGAAGGACTAAAATAACACATGTTTAAAACCATTACGGTCGACTAGGCATTAAAAAGCAATTGTCCATTCTATCCATCTGCCAGAAAGGACCACAAAACGTGGAGAAGAAAACAATATTATTCTCTCCCTGTTGTGTGTTTATGCCGAATCAGAGAGGGTGAATAGAAGCTGGTTATACTTTGTGGAACATGTATATAACCATTACGGTTGACTAGGCATTAAAAAGCAATTGTCCAGTCTATCTACCTACCAGAAAGATCCACAAAGTGTGGAGAAGAAAACAATATTATTCTCTCCCTGTTGTGTGTTTATGCAAAAACGGAGAGAGTGAATAGAAGCTGGTTATACTTTGTGGCACATGACATCTCTGACATATATATACATGTCTGTGTTGGCTGTTGTGGGCTTGCGCAGAGAGAGAGAGAGACAGAGACACAGAGAGAGACTGAGACAGAGAGAGAACGAATGGAAGTTTGCTGTACTTTGTGCAGCATGACATCTCTGATACATGTCTGTGTTGGCTGTTGTGTGCTTGTGCAGAGAGAGAGAGAGAGACAGAGACAGAGAGAGACAGAGACACAGAGAGAGAGAGAAAACAAATGGAAGTTTGCTATACTTTGTGCAGCATGACATCTCTCATACGTGTCTGTGTTGGCTGTTGTGTGCTTGTGCACAGAGAGAGAGACAGAGACACAGAGAGACAGAGACACACACAGAGAG
>JABMCL010002815.1:302500-305000 GCA_018857735.1 Alviniconcha marisindica | reverse complement strand
CCACCGTTGTCACGCGAGAGCAGTATGACAGGGTAGGCGTTCGCTCTCCGTCGGTCTTTGTTTGGTAGCACGTCAGAGCCCACCGTTGTCACGCGAGAGCAGTATGACAGGGTAGGCGTTCGCTCTCCGTCGGTCTTTGTTTGGTAGCACGTCAGAGCCCACCGTTGTCACGCGAGAGCAGTATGACAGGGTAGGCGTTCGCTCTCCGTCGGTCTTTGTTTGGTAGCACGTCAGAGCCCACCGTTGTCACGCGAGAGCAGTATGACAGGGTAGGCGTTCGCTCTCCGTCGGTCTTTGTTTGGTAGCACGTCAGAGCCCACCGTTGTCACGCGAGAGCAGTATGACACCGTAGGTGTTAGCTCTCCGTCGGTCTTTGTTTGGTAGCA
This sequence comes from Alviniconcha marisindica, assembly GCA_018857735.1. Classification (NCBI taxonomy): domain Eukaryota; kingdom Metazoa; phylum Mollusca; class Gastropoda; family Provannidae; genus Alviniconcha; species Alviniconcha marisindica. The sequence continues at coordinate 304,614 of JABMCL010002815.1, read as the reverse complement.
CGTCAGAGCCCACCGTTGTCACGCGAGAGCAGTATGACAGGGTAGGCGTTCGCTCTCCGTCGGTCTTTGTTTGGTAGCACATCAGAGCCCACCGTTGTCACGCGAGAGCAGTATGACAGGGTAAGCGGTAGGTCTCCGTCGGTCTTTGTCAGTGCATCAGAGCCCACTATCAGTCTTTTTGCTGGTCATGAATTTTGAACCTGGTAGAGGGACTGGCTTTCGTGGACTGAAAAGGCATTGGGGGAAGGGGGGGCGGGGTGGGGGGGGGGCAGGGAGGGGGGAGGGGATGATCATAAGGGAACAGTATGACAAGGTAGGTGTTCGCTCTCCGACGGTGTTTGTTTGGTAGCACGTCAGAGCCCACCGTTGGTCTTTTTGATGGTCGTGAATTCATTAACTGGGTAGAAAGACTGAAGGCATTGGTGGATGGGGGGGATGGGGGGGGGGCAGGAGGGGGCAGGAGGGGTGGTGGTGGTGATCGTAAGGGAACAGTGTGACAGGGTAGGCGTTAGCTCTCCGTCGGTCTTTGTTGGCAGTGACATCTTCTTCTGCCATTAATGACCTTCGGTCAGTACTCTGACCATTACTGTCATTCTGTCATTTTGGGGGGTTTGGGGTGGGGGTGGAGAGGGTGATGGGGGGTGGGGGGAGTAGGGTCGATAGACTGATGGCTGTAGTTAGCAGCAGAGGGACAGGGTAGGTGCTGGTTCAGGTGCAATCTTTGTTGGGAATGAATTAGTGGACCGGGTGGAGCAACTGCTGCATGCAGCTGCCTTTTGCTGGGAAACTGGAAAGTCACACAGTTTTTTTCTCGTAAAAATTGTGCTCTTCCTAATTTTCATGACGTCGTTTTAAATCTACGTTTAGATCCTTAACATTGTTTTACTTCAACTTCTTGCCTATCTTCTTCTTTACTTCCTTCTTCTTTCATTATTTCCTGTCTCTCTTCTTACACCCAACAAAGACCATGTGTCGAAAGCGCTTGTTTTTAATTGTTCTTTATGTGTCGTCGTATAGGTGAGTACATTTTTCTAGAGCTGTTCTATCTTGTGAAAGAGTTTGCAGTGGGGGCAATGAAAACTACAGTTGTTAATGTTTCACAACTTGTTACCTGATGCTGGTGAGATTTTGTGTGGAGTAAATACCACTGCAACCCCCCCCCCCCCCCCCCCTCCTCCCCATCCTGCCACCCCCAACCCATTGGGGTAGATACATTACGTAAGTAGCTAATAGTGGTGGTTGGCATCTTAATCTTTGTGAGCAGCTTTGGTGTCATTAAGACTTGGTACTCCATGATGATTGTCATTTTGTAAATTTACTGACGTCAAAGTCCACATCAAGTGAAAAACTGCAATGCAAATTGAAAACAAACAGAAAAAGTGCTTGCGCTCCTTTTCACCACCAAATTTGCATGAATTTCACTGGCATATTTTTCTTTTCTTTTCTTTTAGACTATCGTCATGTAGGCCCGCCACGTTTTCTGTTCTGTGCTGATGTCTTCATCCATTCCAGGTCTCCCGGGCATTTGCTGCCCATTTTGAGCTGTGTATATTTAGCTTTGTATGGTCAGAATGCTTGTGTTTGTGAGCCGGTTTGGCCCAGCGGTAAGGCGTTAGGCTGGTAAGCAGAAGGACCTCGGTTCGAATCTGCTTTGGCTCTCCTTTCTCTTCAAAAGTTGAGGTCTGTGGACACTGTCTTGTGACTTTGTCCCTCACAATTATGCAACATTAAAATGGCTCTCATCGCTGCCCATCTTAATGCAGAAGTCATTCTGGTGGTGACAGCCGCATAGCGATAGGTATATAATCTCCCTCTTCCCCCATCTCCATACCCTCTTCCCCTCCTTCTCCCCATCCCTAATAAGCCTCATGGTTTCTGTGGACGTTAAGCACCATGTTTACTTACTTAGAATGCTTGTGTGTGCAGGTGCCTCTGTCTGTGTGTGTGTGTGCATGTGTATGCGCTTAAAATAGTCTCTAGGAATAAGATTTTGCGCTTTTAAAATACTTTTATTATTATTATTATCTGCATTTATGTTTTCAATAGCAGTGGCTGTTGCAGTGGCATGTATGCCTCACCCATGCTGTGTTTGCTTTCAGATGAATCTGTGGTTC
>JABMCL010002815.1:250000-297500 GCA_018857735.1 Alviniconcha marisindica | reverse complement strand
GATGAGAAGGTAGTGTGTGTTTATTAGTGTTCCTTGCTAAACCCTACAGTTCTCCCAATGCTGGGTGAGAAGGTAGTGTGTGTTTATTAGTCTTCCTCAGCTAAAACCCTACAGTTCTCCCAATGCTGGGTGAGAAGGTAGTGTGTGTTCATTAGTGTTCCTCAGCTGAAACCCTACAGTTCTCCCAATGCTGGGTGAGAAGGTAGTGTGTGTTCATTAGTGTTCCTCAGCTGAAACCCTACAGTTCTCCCAATGCTGGGTGAGAAGGTAGTGTGTGTTCATTAGTGTTCCTCAGCTGAAACCCTACAGTTCTCCCAATGCTGGGTGAGAAGGTAGTGTGTGTTTATTAGTGTTCCTTGGCTGAAACCCTACAGTTCTCCCAATGCTGGGTGAGAAGGTAGTGTGTGTTTATTAGTCTTCCTCAGCTGAAACCCTACAGTTCTCCCAATGCTGGGTGAGAAGGTAGTGTGTGTTTATTAGTGTTCCTCAGCTGAAACCCTACAGTTCTCCCAATGCTGACTGAGAAGGTAGGGCTTATTAGTGTTTCTCAGCTAAAACCCTACAGTTCTCCCAATGCTGGGTCAGAAGGTAGTGTGTGTTCATTAGTGTTCCTCAGCTGAAACCCTACAGTTCTCCCAATGCTGGGTGAGAAGGTAGTGTGTGTTTATTAGTGTTCCTCGGCTAAAACCCTACAGTTCTCCCAATGCTGGGTGAGAAGGTAGTGTGTGTTTATTAGTGTTCCTCAGCTGAAACCCTACAGTTCTCCCAATGCTGGGTGAGAAGGTAGTGTGTGTTTATTAGTGTTCCTCGGCTAAAACCCTACAGTTCTCCCAATGCTGGGTGAGAAGGTAGTGTGTGTTTATTAGTGTTCCTCAGCTGAAACCCTACAGTTCTCCCAATGCTGGGTGAGAAGGTAGTGTGTGTTATTAGTGTTCCTCAGCTGAAACCCTACAGTTCTCCCAATGCTGGGTGAGAAGGTAGTGTGTGTTTATTAGTGTTCCTTGGCTAAAACCCTACAGTTCCCAATGCTGGATGAGAAGGTAGTGTGTGTTCATTAGTGTTCCTCAGCTAAAACCCTACAGTTCTCCCAATGCTGGGTGAGAAGGTAGTGTGTGTTTATTAGTGTTCCTCAGCTGAAACCCTACAGTTCTCCCAATGCTGGGTGAGAAGGTAGTGTGTGTTTATTAGTGTTCCTCAGCTGAAACCCTACAGTTCTCCCAATGCTGGGTGAGAAGGTAGTGTGTGTTTATTAGTGTTCCTCAACTGAAACCCTACAGTTCTCCCAATGCTGGGTGAGAAGGTAGTGTGTGTTTATTAGTGTTCCTCAGCTGAAACCCTACAGTTCTCCCAATGCTGAGTGAGAAGGTAGGGCTTATTAGTGTTCCTCAGCTGAAACTCTACAGTTCTCCCAATGCTGGGTGAGAAGGTAGTGTGTGTTTATTAGTGTTCCTCAGCTGAAACCCTACAGTTCTCCCAATGCTGGGTGAGAAGGTAATGTATGTTTATTAGTGTTCCTCAGCTGAAACCCTACAGTTCTTCCACTGCTGAGTGAGAAGGTAGGGCTTATTAGTGTTCCTCAGCTAAAACCCTACAGTTTTCCCAATGCTGGGTGAGAAAGTAGTGTATGTTTATTAGTGTTCCTCAGCTAAAACCATACAGTTCCCCTAATGCTGGGTGAGAAGGTCGTGTGTGCAACTGTTTCCCTACACCTCTATATACATACATACGAGGGCAGTGTCACCTTCCACTCCAACCACTGTGCTCTGACTTTGGGGATTTCGGTAATGGAGTTTGTCATGTCATGAACATTGCTACAGCTGAAAGCAAACCTGACGTGGAACTCTTAACACAACATGAACATCAACCCCAGCGTGCTGACAATAAGATGCCAATGATGGCGACGTCAGTAACCTCAGGTGGATTTTTGTCTTTGTTTATTTTTTAGATTGTAATTTGCCCGCCATGTGATAGTTAATGTCTGTATGTGATATGTTATAGTTGAGTGTTCTTTGACTGTCATAACCCAGGTTTTGTTGTTGTTGTCGTTGTTGTTTTAGGTGTTCCACCACAGTGAAATCTCCAGTGGAGACAGCCATCGTTTCAGCGTGTCTGTTGATCCGGAGGATGCCACTTCAAAGGTAATCCTATTTGACAGTGTATAATTAATAATAATATGATCAGTCATTTCTATTGGGCGATTCAGTGAAGCTGGTTTGCTAGAGTGAATGCACTTTGTAATCGCGCAAGATGTCGCGAGAGGTCGCAGTGCACTTCCGGGCCGATTTCTGAGTAGGCGTTGCTTCACGCAGTGTATAATAATGGAAGTTGAACCTAGAATCGTGAAGCAGTACAAATGCCAATACTGTTGCAGTTGCAAAAGTTACTGTGGAAAGGGGATGAAGGGTGGAAACAAATTGTCTTTGCATCATTTTTCGGCTGACCAGAAGATCACGAGTTCATAGAAAAAATGCGTTTTGGGGCATCCTATAGCACAAGCAACAAGTTATTGCTTATTGCCAGACACATTATGACTACGGGCCTCCAAAAATGCCTTCAAACTTGGCAGTGTAAAATTCGCAAATTCACTGTCACCGCCTTCCATTGTGAAGAAAGTACGCACCGGAAGTGAAAGCAGCCAAGGGACTTAAGCGATGCCAGGCAAAAGTCAAGGGAGTTAACAGCCCCGCCTGAATCGCCCAGTAGCACGATAATATTTCATTGATACGGGTGAGCACGTCACGCTTTACTAGATCAACAATATAATGTATTAATTCAAACTTGAAAAATAATGATTATATATATCGTCATAATATTGTATTCCTCACACATCACACATGCACACACACATGGGCACGTAGAACGCATGGAAGGAATGTAATGAGGAGTGAGTGATGGTAACTGGCGGGGGGGGGGGGGGGGGGGGGGGGCAAGTAATTGTTGTTTTAATTTTAATTTGATAAAATGTAACATTTTAAGGGCACTGTGTGTGTTTATCATGTTTCTGTTTTATGCAACCTAACCACTTGAAAGCTACTGGGTGCATTTATTAACCTTATTCAACATAACCACTTTTAGGATACTGAGTGTATTTATCATGTTTAACCGTTTTAAGGACACTGTGTGTGTTTATCATGTTTTTGTTTCATACAATGTACCTGCTTCAAAGATACTGGGTGTGTTTATCATGCTTCATACAACATAACCACTTTTAGGATCCCAGATGTTTATCACGTTTTGTACAACGTAACCAAAAACGTTTACGACGTTGTGTTTTTTGTTGTTGTCTTCCACAGGACAAGCTGGCTGCTGTCTATGCTGAGCTGGGCGATGCCAGTCTGAAGCCAGTGCTGTACCGAGTGCTTATAGAGCACCCCCTCATCCAGGACCTCGTCGTGGCCTGCAAAACCTTCAAGGCACTGGTCAGTCCCCAGCCTGCCTTGCACGGCACCAGACACTGAGTCTGACACTGCTGTTTGTCTTTCTCTCTCTCTCTCCTCCGGTCTTTCTTTCTCTCTCTTTTACACAAACCCCCACGTCAAGGGCCTCATCACCTGCAAAACCTTCAAGGCGCTGTCAGTCCCCAGCTTGCCTAGTGTCACATCAGACACCGGTCTGCCACTGCCTCTCGTCCTTCTCTCTCTCTCCTCCGGTCTTTCGTTCTCTCTCTCTCCCTCTCTTTACACAAATCCCCTCATCCAGGACCTTGTCATGGTGACCTCAAAGTGCAGAACCTTTGAGGCTCTAATCAGTCCCCAGCCTGCCTTGTGCCGCACCAGACACTGAGTCTGCCGTTGCCTCTCGTCTTTCTCTCTCTCTCTCTCTGTGTCCTCTGGTCCGGAACGAGGGGGTTTGTGTAAAGACAGAGAAAGGAGAGAAACCCATTCAGGACCTTGTCTTGTCGTCACGACCTCGAAGCGCAAAACCTTCGAGGCACTGGTCAGTCCCCCCCAGCTTGCCTTGTGTCGCACCAGCCCCCCGAGTTGGGACGCCGCTCGCCCTTCACACAAACCATTTCTGTTGCTGGTTTGTGGCCAGACAATAGGACTCTTTCTCTGGGTTTACCAGCACTTGCCTTTTTCTCTCTCTCTCTTGCCTTTCTCTCTCTCTCTCTCTCTCTCTCACAAACCCTCTCTGCTGTTGGTTTGCATCCAGAAAATGGAACTGTTTCTTTCTCTGACAGTTAAAAAATACGTGTTTGTCCCCTCATTTAAGTTAAAAATTAAAGGTTGGTTGTGGAGGTGGGTTTTTTTGGAGGGGGTCTTTTTGTCATTATCTTTCAATAAAAAAGGAGTTAATTGGCACTCAAAAGACGACACATAAACGCAACAACAAAGACCTGAATCGCCTGGGGTAACTTTCACTGAGCATATGAGTAAATACAAAGTACACGTATAAACCCCCACCAAAGCTACATTCATTTAGAGCTAAGTGAAAGTTGAGGTGGCCGTCCTGGGTTCCCCACCCCAACGGTCCTTATGGTCTCTGTGGGCATAAAGCAGCATTGAATGAACAGAGCTTTGAAGCTGTGTGAAAGTCGAGGTGGCCGTCCTGGGCTCCCCGTTCTTAAGTAAACAGTCCTTATGGTTTCTGTGGACGTAAATAATAATAATAATAGAAATTTGTAAAGCACCTCCTCTGCAGTTCAAAGCCCTGAACAAGCATGCACACATAATGTGCATTGAGATGGAAAATGTTATCAAAAAAAGAAAAGATATCAACAAGGGTTTTTAAACACTATGCTAGAGATGCACACACACACACACTCACTCTCACACTGTACAGACTGATTGATGGGAGTGAAGGACAATGTGGCTTAACTGAAATATTCTGAGAAGAGAAATGTCTTGAGTTGGCTTTTGAAGGAAGAGAGAGTAGCAGAGTGCCTGATGTCTTGTGAGAGTTTTCCAGTTGTGGGGGCCAAAGTGTGAGAAAGTGCGAAAGCCATGGCTTTTGCAGTTGCAGCGTTGGATTTTGAGCATGCGTGTGTCTGACAAAGAGCAGAGAGAGCGGGAAGGACTGTAAAAGTGTAGCAGCTCAAAAACATAAGAGGGAGCGGAACCTGTAAAGCAACATTGAACTACATTTATCTCTCAATAGTTTCAGCCTGTGTATATTCTTATTATTGCTGGGACGGGGTGCTCAAGAAGGCGCATTTCTAGAATCTTCCCCACGTTCTCGTGCTTACATCGCCCCGATATAACCGTAATGGTTGACCGGGCGTAAAACGCCAACTTACTTACTCTCGTGCGTAGCATGTTTGACCTGTGCCACTCCCGTTTCAGGACCTGAAGGGCATTTTGTCCAGTCCAACAGACAACGTGGAGCTGAACAGCTTGAAGACCATGGACTGAGACTTCTCCGCTGGAACCCTTCGCCACGCTGCCTGTCCAGAAAGGAGGGGAGGGGAGGGAATGCAGTTGGCAGAATTTATGCCACACAGATGCTGCGCGCAAACCGAAACAGCTGCAAACACTCACCTGGAAGAGGAAGCTGGTGGACGCCCAGCAGAAAATATCATTCAACTTCAACAGTGACTTTGTATTTTGTTCTGTTAAACTTAAATTTGTCATTGAGTCTTGGTGGTTTGTTTTCAATATCACCGTTCCTTCTAGTTTTTTTGGTAAATCTTCTTGAAATATCCAAAGACTGAATTTTAAATTGCACAAAATATTTAAAAAATGTTTATGTGATGTTATACTTAAAGGATATATATATATATGTGTGCAGAAGGAAACAAGAACAGAGCACAATTGTTCCAAAATGTTGCGAGCCATGTGATATCATATATACAACCATGTGTACCTGAATTGGGGAAAATTTGAAGAAGGTAGACACTGGTCTTTAGAGAAACAGAAAAACAATAAAATGGAAAAAAACATATTTTTTTAATTATTGTTTTTTTGCCAGAGAGAGAGTGCGTGCGAGGTTGTGCTGTACGTAAAAGAAAATGTTTGAAAGGCTGTGTCTACTTGTAAAGTTTTTTGCATGCGTGAAACACTGTGTTGAGGCAATCATCAGTGCTATACATAGTCCGGTTGGTTGTCCAGGAATGGTATCAATAAAAAAGTTTTGCTTCTCCGACACCGTCAGAGTTCAGGAGCTGTGTGAAAGTTGAGGTGGCCGTCCTGGGCTCCCCGTCCTAATGAGCCTTATGGTTTCTGTGGATGTAAAACAACACTGAACCGTGCAATGGTCACAGTTTGTCCCTAATATGCCAACCGATATAAAGCTCTACGTCATCATCATCTCTGACATCTTAAACATGAGCAATGTTGGACTTTGTGCAATAATTATAATGTTGAATGAAAGTGAACTTTCTTTACCTGTTCAAACTAGTCTCTTTGATCATAACCTGATTCAAGGTTACAAAAGACACTAAAAGTGGCGTCATTTTAGTACGCACTGAGTAAGATAATTCTAACAGAATTCTTTACCTGTTCAAACTAGTCTCTTTGATCATAACCTGATTTCAAGGTTACAATAGACACTAAAAGTGGTGTCATTTTAGTACGCACTGAGTAAGATAATTCTAATAGAATTCTTCACCTGTTCAAACTAGTCTCTTTGATCATAACCTGATTTCAAGGTCACAATAGTCACTAAAAGTGGTGTCATTTTAGTACACACTGAGCAAGATAATTCTAAATAGAATTCTTTACCTGTTCAAACTAGTCTCTTTGATCATAACCTGATTTCAAGGTTACAATAGACACTAAAAGTGGTGTCATTTTAGTACACACTGAGCAAGATAATTCTAAATAGAATTCTTTACCTGTTCAAACTAGTCTCTTTGATCATAACCTGATTTCAAGGTTACAATAGTCACTAAAAGTGGTGTCATTTTAGTACACACTGAGCAAGATAATTCTAAATAGAATTCTTTACCTGTTCAAACTAGTCTCTTTGATCATAACCTGATTTCAAGGTTACTAAAAGTGGTGTCATTTTAGTACACACTGAGCAAGATAATTCTAAACTTTGTTATGTGCCGCAGTGCATAATAGTAGTAGTAGTAGTAACTGGATTTTAATGGCCTGTCAACCACACAGGGTCACCTCAGGACAGTCAAACTCAGGTCACAAGCAAATACACATTTCCAAACTCTTCTCACATATATATATATCAACCCTCTGTCAAGTCAGTCTACAAAACCAATCACTTCGCAAACATAAAACATACATAAACCAAAACAAAACCACAAATTCTCTGGCGATTTTGATCCAGATATCAAAGTAAACGAAACATTGCAATTGACCAGCAGTCAAATCCATGAAGCGATCAAACTCTAACCATCAACATCACCCAGGATTTTTTTTTTTTTTTTTTTTATCAAAGACCAGCTGACAGACAATTTGTTGTTGTTATTGTTTGACTGTCAGCTAGTGGTAAAAGTTTCTGAAAGAAGCTAGCATGATCAGAGTTGTCCCGGAGCATTTGGGGGTGGGGTTAAAAATCCTTTGTTTAATTTGTTAAAAAAGGTTATATGAATAAACTATTTTTGGGTAAAAATCCATCCTTTTTTTCTTTTCTTTAAAAGTCATATTAATAAACTATTAAACTTGCACAGTAGGTTCATCAAATTCTTAACAGTCAGTTTTACTTAGCATGTAAAAACAAACACAAACCAACAAAGAGAGAGAGAGAGAGAGAGAGAGAACTACTCAACTAGTCACATTCTGACAATACACAGAAAACTAAAACAATCCCAAGACACTGTCAGTTTTATTCCAGTCACTCTTGCAGGTAGCCTTGACAGCCTAATATATAAAATAAAATAAAATTAAAGTCACAATGAGATGGAGATGACAAATACACAGTATGCTAAAAGAAAGAACAAAGACAAAGTATATACACAAGTATGCTAAAAGAAAGAACAAAGACAAAGTATATATACACAAGTATGCTAAAAGAAAGAACAAAGACAAAGTATATATACACAAGTATGCTAAAAGACAAGAACAACAATACAGGCTTGCATTTTGTGTCAGCCATTGTCATGACGTATCTGGGGCAAAAAAAAACATTGCACTCCACATTTTACAGTAACAAGGACCAGCTGTAAACACCTTCACTTTCTGTCAACACATGGGAGTAAGAAGGGGTTCTTACTCCCTCTCTTCTTGTCAACATGAGACCCCTTCTAACTCCCTCTCTTCTTGTCAGCATGTGACCCCTCGTTACCCCCTCTTCTTGTCAACATGTGACCCCTTCTAACTCCCTCTCTTCTTGTCAACATGTGACCCCTTCTAACTCCCTCTCTTCTTGTCAAAATGTGACCCCTCCTTACTCCCCCTCTTCTTGTCGACATGTGACCCCTTCTTACAAAAGTCCACTGCCTCTCTTCTTGCTAACATGTGACCCCTTCTTACAAAAGAAGTCCAGTCCTATTTTTGTCAACAGGTGACCCCTTCCTCTCAAAGGAAGTCCACTCCCTCTCCTCTTGTCAACATGCAACCCCTTCTACTCCCTCACTTCTTGTCAACATGAGAGCCCATCTCAAAAAAAGAAGTCCCCTCCCTCTCCTTTTGTCAACATGTGACCCCATCTTACAAAAAGATGTCCGCACCCATCCTCTTGTCAACATGTGACACCATCTTACAAAAAGAAGTCCCTCCCTCTTCTCTTGTCAACATGTGACCCAATCTTACCAAAAAAAAGTACGCTCCCTTTCCTCTCGTCAACACGTGACCCCGTCTTACAAAAAGAAGTCCGCTCCCTTTCTCTTGTCAACATGTGACCCCGTCTTACAAAAAGAAGTCCACTCCCTCTTCTCTTGTCAACATGTGACCCCATCTTACAAAAAGAAGTCCATGCCCTCTCCTCTTGTCAACATGCGACCCCTCTTACAAAAAAAGTCCATGCCCTCTTTTTTGCCAACAGGTGACCCCTTCTTCCAAAAATAAATATAATTTTTTTTTTTAAAGGCCTGCATCATTCTTGATTTTGATGGCTACTTCCACTTGGGCCATGTCCAGGCATAAGTGTCGATGGAAAAACGGGGAGAGCACTTAAAGATGGGTTAAGATGAGGGATCGAAATTCCCCCACCGACTCTGCAGACGCCACTTCTTCTGCGAGGTTGTTCCAGTAAGAAACAGTTCTGATGAGGAAGCTGTCTCTGTAGGTGTCTGTTTTTGCGCTGCCCAAAGAGAAGCAGTGGCTGTTGTTTCTGGCGAACCTCCTGATGATGTTGCTGGAGGTGAAGTCAGATCTGCTGGTGGTCAGTACCAGGATCCTTAATATAGCGTTTTTGTGATAATGATAATGGAACAAAACAAAAGCCGCATCACCTGTTTTTAGGAGTGCACGACTTGCGGCAGTTCTTTGGCTATGTGAAATGCATTTGATGCTAAGCATTTTACCGAACCTTCAACTTCAAGTCTGGTCACCTGTGCGTCAAAGTTTAGCGGTCACTAAAAACTGATGGTATTACGTACAAACCTATATAATATATATGTATCCCAACTACAGGCAACTTGGCTGGGCAGAAAATGTAGTTTAACCCCTTCACTGCCTCAGCATGTAAAATTTTCAGGCTCAAAAGTGCACACATGCAAGCTTGCAAACAGTATATATGATGGTCCTATAGCAAAACTACTTTCAGTACTGTGCATTTTGATAGATGTCTTGTCGGGTGCTCACGCAAAGGACGAGGGGGGGGGGGGCCATAATGATTTCAAAGTTGGCACTGTTATTGGTCATTTTTCAAGCATGGCAGTGAAAGGGTTAATTCTAAATTCCAAAGGCTTGTCTCTAAATAATTTTAAAGGAAAAAAATTAAAAAAATTAAGGGGAGGGGTGGCCATGATTTCAAAGTTGGCACTGTTATTGGTCGTTTTTCAAGCATGGCAGTGAAAGGGTTAATTCTAAATTCCAAAGGCTCGTCTCTAAATAATTTTAAAGGAAAAAAAATTATAAAAAAATTAAGGGGAGAGTGGTGGGGAATTCTCGTTGCAGAGTGCAGCGGAATGAGGAAGGACGCTGCAACTGTTTCTAGCTTCTCTGCTTGCAGCTCCGACCAACCCCAGTGAATCAGGCCCTCTTGTGTAAGAACAAGTCACATATGAATATAGTACTGAAGCCCCCCATCTTTGCAAAAACAAAAGAAGTTTCACATGTACTTTGCTAGTATCTGTTAGCTACACTGCAAGTATCTGTTCGCTTCACTGAAGATTCTTCACTCCTTCCATCCAAAAGTAATTTCAACAGGTATATATATATATATGTGTGTGTGCATGCGTATTACACAGCATGCATTTCCTGCCACAAGATGATCAATAACGAATGGAAACTGTTCATGAATGAAGTGTACAAATTGAAACTGCATGAAGTATAAAGACTGAAACTTCATAAATGAAGTGTACAAAGGGAAATGGTTCATGAATGAAGTGTGCCAACTGAAGCGGTTCATGAATGAAGTGTACAAATGGAAACTGCATGAAGTATAAAGGCTGAAACTTCATAAATGAAGTGTACAAAGGGAAACGGTTCATGAATGAAGTGTGCCAACTGAAGCGGTTCATGAATGAAGTGTACAAATTGAAACTGCATGAAGTATAAAGGCTGAAACTTCATAAATGAAGTGTACCAAGGGAAACGGTTCATGAATGAAGTGTGCCAACTGAAGCGGTTCATGAATGAAGTGTACAAATTGAAACTGCATGAAGTATAAAGGTTGAAACTTCATAAATGAAGTGTACCAAGGGAAACGGTTCATGAATGAAGTGTACCAACTGAAGCGGTTCATGAATGAAGTGTACAAATTGAAACTGCATGAAGTATAAAGACTGAAACTTCATAAATGAAGTGCACAAAGGGAAACGGTTCATGAATGAAGTGTGCCAACTGAAGCGGTTCATGAATGAAGTATACGCACTGAAACTGTTCACAAACGAAGGGTACAAACTGAAACTGTTTATGCATGAAGCGTATGACGTGAAATTTCATGAGCGAAGCGTACAGGTTGAAACTGCTGATGAATGAAGTGTACGTAAAAACAGGTGTTCCAAAGATCTGCTGCAACAACGTATTGTCTCCACAGTCAATCTGCATGGCAAGGTCAATGCTCCATCTTCTCCGGTTCTTTGGAGGTTGATTCTGGCTCCTTGGTGTCTGCTGTCGAGTCTGGTTTGGCAGCAGGGACATCTGGAGTGGAGAAAATAACATAGTAACTAAAAAATTATAATTTTACAATGCGCATATATATATATATATATATATATATATATATATATATATATATATATATATATATATGATAATAAATTTGACTTACAATGCACATATGATAATAAATTTGACTTACAATGCGCATATATGATAATTTGACTTACAATGCGCATATGATAATAAATTTGACTTACAAGGCGCATATAATGATAAATTTGACTCACAATGTGCACACGATGACAAATTTGACTTACAATGCGCATAATTATGATAATAAATTTGACTTACAATGCGCATGTCCCAGTTCTAAAAATGAGCCCCAAGCACAGTCCACCATCACATCACTCATAATACATAGCTAAGAAATACATGCATTAGAAACAGGATCTAGGCAGTACGGCTGCTTCTGACGAGCGGCTGTTGATAAAAAACATACCATACAGTAAGTAAACATGGTGTTTAACGGCCACAGAAACCATAAGGCTTATTAGGGATGGGCAGAAAGGGGTATGGAGGTGGAGGGAGAGTATATATATACCTATCGCTGCACTGTCACCACCAGAATGACTCCTGCACTTAAGGTGGGCAGCGATGAGAGCCATTTTAATGTTTCATTTACTGTGAGGGACAAAGTCACAAGACGGTGTCCACAGACCACAACTTTTGAGGAGAAAGGAGAGCCGAAGCGGATTCGAACCGAGGTCCCTCTGCTTCCCAGCCTACAGCCTTACCGCTAGGCCAAACCGGCTCTCATACCATACAGTAATACAAAATGTGTTTAAATAGGGAGTTCACAGAGCAAACATCTTTTTATTGAGGTTTTAGCTTTATATAAAAAATATATAAAAAAATGCATAAAAAAATTCCATTAAAAAAAAGAGGTGATTTCAACATTTGTGGCAATAAAGGACTGTACACTGTAATCTGAAAAACCCGAGAGTACAAAGTATGGTCACCACTTCATGTCAAGCCGTCAATCTGGTCACACCAATTTTCTACTACACTGCACGCAACACTGACTCAGCCGAAATGGCTGTGATAGTCTTGTGGTTAGGACCTCGCTTGGTGGCCGTGACAACCCAGGTTCGAATCCAGGTCATGGCATTTTTAGTACTGGCTGACTGGGCATAAAACACCAAGTTACTTACTTACTTACTGATTAAGTGGAAATCATTTTGTTTATTCCACCAACACTTGATACAACAGCCACTTTCCTCTAAATGTATTTGGGGGGGGGGGGGGGGGGGGGGATCATGATTTTTAACAATTCCTGTTTTTTTCCACACTTGGCTTTTCTCTTCTTTTGTTTTTTCAAACTCTTTTTTCTCTCTATCTTTTCCCTTCTTTTCAGACTTTTTTTTCCTTTTTTTTCTCTCTCTCTCTTTCTCTCCAGAGCAGAGCAGGAGAAGGGCCCTCCAATATTCCAGTGCTACTGTAGACTTTCAAAACTGTATGAACCAAATCAGCTCCGCCACTGGCCATGGCGCGGTCAGGAACACTGGCACAACCGTGCCATATGCCACATGCAATGACCACTTCTGCAAGTGTAACACACGCAAGTTTGTAAGTTTCAGTGCCTGTGCTCCTGATGTGGGTGACCAGTTTTGCAAGAAGCGCAAGTTTACAAGCAGGACACAAAAGATCCCAGTCATTCTGCCAAAAGTGCAGGTGGCAGGTTACAGCTGAGCTGTGGAATGAGAACACCACATAAAATACACTTGATCAATCGTTCAGTTGCTCACCTTTCTTTTCAGTTGCTGCCGAACTCTCAATCTTCTCCTTATTGTCGCTGAAAAAAACAACAACCATGACACGGTCATTTTAGCACACAGCGCGTGCATAACTTGAAAATGAAATCTCTACGTCTGTGGCATATTACTATTAGTGTTTAAATCAAAGGCACAGGATTGGTGGATTTCAATACTGGGTAAAATCCAAGGAGCCGGTCGGAAATTCCTGGACCGTTTTAAAAGTTATCTGGGGTCACAAATATCATCACAATCATTACATGAGGTCCATATCTAACGATTACAGACAAAATCTGCAACAAAAGGTGAGTTTTTTTCACATACTTTTGACTTTGATTGTTTCGAGCCGGAGTCACAGATTGCAAATGGCGAACAAAACCAATGAAGTGCTGCTGGGTAAGCAGCCTCGTTAACAAGCTAGGGCAATTAAAAACCCGCGGAAAATGTACTGAAAAATTTGCAATCTGAGAACATTTGCCAACATGGGCACAAATGAAGCGTTCATGTTGTTACTGGGAAACTAGGTCAAATGTGAAAGGGCAATATGCGCTGACTCGAAACAATGAAAGAGGCAGCTTGAGGGGCATATATATATACATCTGTTCTCTCTCTCACCTGTTCAATAACTATTTCTAAACTGTTTTTCACAGCTGTGCCAGTCCCCTGTCCAATGCGTGTGTGTGTGTGTGCGAGCGCGTGTGTGTGTTGTTAGTGTTATTGTAAAGCGCCCTGTGCTCCCACTGAATGCGGTTCATGGGCGCTCTAGAAATCCTCTTCATTATTATTATTATAACTGGGGGAGCTACAATCTGATTTGGCTCCAAGAGGGACCAATGCATCCAGTAGTTTCTTTATAAAGTGAGTGGGGCTTCCTTCTCTTTTTCCTAGATCAGCTCTGTTTAAATTATAGCTGTCTTCTCCACCTAAATATAGTGCCTTAACACACAGTCACTTGCTTCAGCAGATCTACATACACCAAGATCTACACTTCTCATGCATTTCCGAGTAACGAGTAGGGCTTCCTTCTCTTTTTCCACAGATCAACTCTGTTGAAATTATAACTAAGCTGTCTTCTCCACCTAAATATAGTGCCTTAACACTCAATCACTTGCATGTTTTCTTTATCTACATGTCAGCAGATCTACGTACACCAAGATCTACACTTGTCATGTATTTCTGAGTAACGAGTAGGGCTTCCTTCTCTTCTTTTTTTCGGGATCAACTCTGTTGAAATTATAGCTACGCTGTCTTCTCCACCTAAATGTAATGCCTTAACACTCAATCACTTGCTCGTTTTCTTTCTCTACACTTCAGCAGCTCTACATACACCAAGATCTACACTTCTCATGTATTTCCGAGTAGCGAGTAGGGCTTCCTTCTCATCATTTTTTTCTGGATCAACTCTGTCTCATCCTGAGACGACCCTATGGCAGGATGGGATTCAAGGGGCATTAAAACGCAGTTACCGCAGATACTGGCTGCGTACGCCAAGATCTACACTTCTCATGTATTTCTGAGTAGCGAGTTAGAAGTAAGGCTTCCTTCTCGTCGTTTTTTTCTGGATCAACTCTGTCTGATCCTGAGACGACCCTATGGCAGGATGGGATTCACGGGGCATTAAAACGCAGTTACCGAAGATACTGGCCGCCCTGAAGCGTGCAGTGGGTAGTTGACATTACCTCTGGGTGGTGTCCGTTTTAGCCTTGTCCTTTTCGATTGGCTCCACTTTCACCTCCTTCTTCTCCTCTTTGCTCTCTGCAAAACCACCATCACCCAAAGCTGCAGTCATGGTTGTTGGAGAATTCATCCACACATGTTGTTGTAACAGTGACTACATACAGTCAGTATGTGCTGCACTACACAACAAAGCTGCATTCATGGTAGTTGGAGAACACACACACACACACATTGTTGTAACAGTGACTACATACAGTCAGTATGTGCTGCACTATATAACAAAACTGCATTCATAGTAGTTGGAGAATTCATCCACACACACAAACATTGTTCCAACAGTGCATACAGTCTGCATGTGCTGCCCTATAGAACAAAGCTGCATTCATGGTAGTTGGAGAAAACATACACACACACATACATAAACATACTGCTGTAACAGGGACTACATACAGTGGGTATGTGCTGCCATATACAACACAAGCTGCATTCATGGTAGCAGGAGAAAACACACTTCGTAACAGTGACTACATACAGTCCGCATGTGCTGCCCTATAGAACAAAGCTGCATTCATGGTAGTTGGAGAAAACACACACACACACACGTTGCTATAACAGTGACTACATACAGTCTGCATGTGCTGCCCTATAGAACAAAGCTGCATTCATGGTAGTTGGAGAAAACACACACACTCACACATTGCTGTAACAGTGACTACATACAGTCTGCATGTACTGCCCTATAGAACAAAGCTGCATTCATGATAGTTGGAAAGAAAAAAAACACTCACACATTGTAACAGTGACTACATACAGTCTGCATGTACTGCCCTATAGAACAAAGCTGCATTCATGATAGTTGGAGAAAACACACACACTCACACATTGTAACAGTGACTACATACAGTCTGCATGTACTGCCCTATAGAACAAAGCTGCATTCATGATAGTTGGAGAAAACACACACACTCACACATTGTAACAGTGACTACATACAGTCTGCATGTACTGCCCTATAGAACAAAGCTGCATTCATGATAGTTGGAGAAAACACACACACACACACACGTTGCTGTAACAGTGACTACATACAGTCAGTATGTGCTGCACTATACAACAAAGTTGCATTCATGGTAGTTGGAGAGAAAAAAACACACACTCACACATTGTAACAGTGACTACATACAGTCTGCATGTACTACCCTATAGAACAAAGCTGCATTCATGATAGTTGGAGAAAACACACACACACACACACGTTGCTGTAACAGTGACTACATACAGTCAGTATGTGCTGCACTATACAACAAAGTTGCATTCATGGTAGTTGGAGAAAGAAAAAGAAAAAACACACACATTGTAACAGTGACTACATGCAGTCAGTATGTGCTGCCCTCTACAACAAAGCTGCATTCATGGTAGTTGGAGAATACACACATCGCACCAGTGACCACACAACACAACACTACACACACACTGTAGTAACAATGACTGTGTGCTAGCCGCCACAACAAAAAATTGTCAAAGACAACGCAGAGCATTTCTGGCACTCACAGGTCCAACGTTAAGTACCTAAAAGACATGTCACTAAAAAACCTCAAGGCTTGCAAGGCCATTTACACTAATAAAAATAATAATGGAAATTTGTAAAGCACCTACACCATGGCTCACAGCGCTGAACAAACATAACACATCAAGATGAAAAATGTTATCAGCAATTTAATAAAAGCTAACCGATAACATACACATCAACAAAGGTTAAAGTGTAACTATGTGCAAAATGCACACACACACACATATTGTACAGATTGATAGGACCGAAAGACAATGTTGCAAGCATGTGTAGACTTGAATGAGACTACCCTGCATGTTTATCAGTCACGCAGATTTCCACACCAGACCATGCACAGTTAATAAACATTAAACATTGTAACCCAAAAAACTAAAAAAAAGGACTATCGGTATGAATACAGACATGTCTCTGCTGCAGTGTCATCAATCAAACTCGGATCGAACCATATATCCCCCCCCCCCCCGTAAACAGGACCCTGTTTTCATACAAAATGGAAACCATCCACAGTTACTTTTGCCATTTCTGTATCCGTACAAATGGATTCCAATTTTTATATATTTTGTTACTTTTTACTATGCCATGAAAAATGTTAAACCCCACCTTTCTCTATGTCTTTTTTGTCCTCCTCTGTGCGAGGTTTCTTGAGTCTGGGTTTGAAGCTGGTACGGTCACGACGACCTTCTCCTTCGTCCTCGCTGTCAGAGAACTCCTCCTCGCACGTGATCCGCTTGTCGCTGGCGCGGACTGGAAGAGTCAAGTAAAAAGTTTACATGGGATTTATTCCTTTATCCCATTAAAAAAAAAAAAATGTGTTCATCCCTTTGACCTGTCCTACATAATTTTTTGCTCTGCATTCAGTATAAAGACTCTAGCGAAGGAGAAAATTAAATCTGAGTCAAAGTGAGCATTCTCAAACAAGATCCAAACACACAAAAGGTTAAAACAAAAACAAAAAAAACAAATGCTGATTTTAACAGGACAACACAAAACAAGTGGGGGGAAAAATTGGGTGGGGGGGGGTGGCACATCGACAGGTAAAATATTAAATAAAGTGAAAACTGTTGCCGTATCCTGTTTGGGTTGGTGGTGCTGATCTGTCTCGAGGTGCCGAAGAATCAACGCTTCCACACTTCTCACCCTATGGACAAAGCTCATTATAAATGACCCCAGGTTGATACTGTCTACCCCATTTTGCTTTCCATCCCATGACCCGCCATGACCTTGCCCATTATAAATGACCCCAGGTTAATACTGTCTGCCCCATCTTGCTTTCGATCCCATGACCCACCATGACCTAGCTCATTATAAATGACCCCAGGTTAATACCGTCTGCCCCATCTTGCTTTCCATCCCATGACCCGCCATGACCTAGCTCATTATAAATGACCCCAGGTTAATACTGTCTGCCCCATCTTGCTTTCCATCCCATGACCCGCCATGACCTAGCTCATTATAAATGACCCCAGGTTGACAATGTGTGTCCCATCTCGCTTTCGACTTTGTGACCCAACACGACCCCTCTCCTGAACATTACTAGTGATGGTCCACAGGACAGCAAAACATACACACACACAAACGCATGCAACACACACAAAACATACCAACTGCAGGACAGGTTCTTTCGTACTGGCCAGCAAATGTCAAAAACGCTTGTTCAAAAAAATAGCTGAACATCCGTACAAAATATTCGGTCAACAGTTTTGTTGACATCGCTGTAGTGTAAGCTACTCACTGGAGAAACGTTTGTCAGGGTGTTCCCGCTCCTCATCGTCGCTGTCGTCGTTCATGGCATCTTCAGGGACAGCTGCACACAACACAATGACCAGAATGAGAACATGCGCAAACTTCTGATGAGATTTAGCCATACTGTACAGACCAGTCAGTTCACAAAATCTGGCATTCCTCAACTCTCTAATACCTTCCATTCTTCCAAGCACTGGAAATGAAAACAACGTAGCTCAGCCAAAAACAGATAACTCTCCATCTCATCGTTTTTCACTGTTTAACTGTTTCTTAAATGTTGTTTTTGAAAATGAAAATTTGCATGTTGTGTTTTATCCTAACAAAAAGCATCCTTTTGAACCTATTATGTATTTGGACTTACCATGCAGATCAAATCTTACATAAACAGCACTGTGCAGCTTGGCAAGAGTTCACTTCAGTGGGCACTTTGGGATGCAAGTCTTTCTCACATGAGACACAATGTAAACACTTTAATCATGTCTTTATTTTTGTCCTTTTAATCTGTTCAAGGTGTTATTATTTTGTCTGTCAGTACACTTTCTTCTCTTTTCCAAACACTGTGCATCCACACATGCGCACACATACAATCAACATTCCCTTACACTTTACAGACAACGTAAATTACAACTTGGCTGCAAAAGCAAAGCCTTGTTAAGCGCTTTGTGAACAGTGAAAAAAACGTCAGCATACCTTGCATCTGGACACCAGGTGCATGTGGAAGCATTCTGAGATTCTCAAACAGTCGTGTTCTGAAAATAATTTTTTTTTAAATAATCATCTTTCCACTCCACCTGCAGATGAATGTTTTACATCAACGGTGTAGTTAGTATCAGAAAACTGGAAGGAAAAAAAAGAAAAAAAAAGTGACATATATATCCTCTCCCTTCAAGCCTTCATCAGTCTTAATACTCATCATAATAATAATCAGTACGTAGAACACCTAACCCACACAGGCCCTAAGCACTTACAAATTCTTTAAATGCGCATCATTAAAAGCAAAACAAACAACAACAAAAACAACTCTGATATAGCGCCATACCCCGTAAAAATTTACAAGCTCGCGGCACCGTACATTATCAACATCCAAATCCGCTTGACAATCAAACAAGTGCAAGTACTGTAAACGCACACATCAATATCAACATGACAAAAAGCCAGGACGAAACAAAAACAAACAAAGAAAAAAAAGTGTCCAAAAAATCTACGGTCCGGAACAAGGAGGACGGGACGGGAACAATGCCCTCGCAGGCTGGATGCCACTCACTTGATTTTCTCCATGTACTCTGTGGTGTTCTGGTTGGCCATGTTGGAGGGACTGATGTGAAGCTTGAAATCAGGTCCGTAGTACTCAAAGTAGTCGTTGTAGGGCAGCTCTGTGAAACGGAAAGCCAGCGCACAATGCTGTGAAACAAGCGTAGTGCAACTTTTCTCAAAGCTAGCAGTGCAAGTGTGAAGTTTGAAGTCAGTCTAATCAATCTAACAACAACAACAACAAAAGCATCAATCTAGTATGAAAAAAACACGATCTAAGAACAAAAAAGTACCAATCTATCAGCAACAAAATACCAAAAAAAGTAGCTTTTAAAAAAAAACAACTAATTAAAGCACACAAAAAACTAACAATCAACCTAACAACAAAAAGCATCAATCAATCTAACAACAAAAAACACCCATCTATTGAAACAAAAATCATTCAGCAATAAATCAACAACAAAATCTAAAACAACAAAGCATTAATCTATTTTTTTTAAATCAACAACAACAAAATCAATCCAGCAACCAAAAAATCATCAAACTATTTTTAAAAAATCAAAATCAATTGAACGACAAAAAAGCAGGACGTAAACTGACCGTTGGCCACTTCCACCCCCAGAGCCATGGAGGTTTCGTAGGTCCAGCACCGAGCCACGTTCCTGATGGTGTAGCCGCCCCCGCCCAGCATCAGCAGCGGCAGGTTCCACTTCTTCATGTACTCCACGCACTTGCCGTGACCTTTCAAGGTCAGATTGAAGCAGCCCAGACGGTCGCCGGAGAGCGAGTCCGCTCCGCATTGTAGAACAACCGCGCTGGGTTGGTAGGTCTCCATCACTTTGGTAACCACCTATGTATCCAAGTGTAAATCTTAACGTTTACCAACACACAAGGAAGTTAATTAGCACTCGAAATACATAATGCAAGTACAAGAACAAAGACCTGGCATGCGTGTAAACACAAGGCACACAGAGTCCACCAGAGGTACATCCTCAAATCATCCTTAATGTTTACCATTTTGATGACTTTGAAAGATGAGGTCAAAAGAGAGTAAAAATAAGTGGTCTGTAGTTGTTTTCAATTCAGTTTATGTTATGAAATAACAAGTGCCAGGTACAAGAAATAACACACAGAGCTCAATAAAGCATACACAGTCAGAAGTAGAGAAGGGGAATTTCCATATTCACAAAAAGACAACAGCCTACCGGTTTAAAGATGCTTTCGAAGGAGTCATCATCAATGCCATCTCTCAGCGGGTAGTTCACTGCATAGTACTTCCCTTTTCCGGCGCCGATGTCCTGAAAAGGAAAAAATAAAAAATATAGTCACGATAGTGATAGACAGGGAATTGGTTCTTAATGCCCAGTCAACTGTTATAGCAACATATGGGGGAAACACAGAAGAAGAAAAAATTCCTAAACATATATATATATATATATGTTAAAACAAGCACAATGTCATTTTTTTTATATAATTTAAAAACGGGTAAAACGTGGGTAACAAATTTGATCCAAAATGTCACAAACGCTTATAACTTTCCAAATTTTTTGATCTTTTTCAGATAATCAAAGATGCAATCCAAAGACACATCCTTGAACAACATCCTCGATGACAGAGCTGTAAAATGCCGCTCCCTTGCTTCAATCAAATCAGAATTTTAAAAAAGCAAGATATGTTTTATACAAAGACTACAGTCAGTAACTGATCATGTGGGATGCACACACGAAGCTCCTCTCCCTCCAACAAGAAGGAGTGAGTCACATAGCCTCATAGGAGCAGCCAATATGTAGACGAGAGATACCAGCCTCTTCTCTTCTGTTAGTACAGGAGACAAGAACTGAGAAACACAATCATTCCGTTTCCGAAAGATTTCATGCAGCTTGTTGTGGGATCACTCGTCCCACTCCGGCTGCAACAGCTCTAACAGCAACAGATGTGGTTTCAGATCTGTGATGGGAACCGAGTTCAATACCTGAGATGTTGCCATCACTGGCATTCTTAGCAGCAGAGCCTGCAGATCAATTTCCTCTAATGCCCACATGACCAGGAATGCAGACAAAACCAATCTCCTTCCCATCTCTGGTTAATTCAAGGTGTAGTTTCAGAATCTTCGCTAGAACAGGGTGGTCATATTTCATGTTAAATATAGCACGGAGAGAAGAAAGGGAATCAGGCAGGATCAGGAAAGACTGAAGTGCAATATGCTACACCCGGAGTGAGAATCTTCCTCATAAACAAAGCTCCTCCCCGCTGACCACCTTCTCCATCCATTCCCATCTCCAACTGCCTCGTTCAACTATACCACCATTTTTACTTTAGATATCCCACACTGCATCGCAACTCCGGCTAAAGCTTACTCACTCCCTTTGCAAATGAAACCAAATGAAAAATACGGAAAGGACGATTAAAATATGCAGAAACGCAATGTTTCATGAGAGGACAACCGCAGATCGGAGGTGAGTTCCCACGCCTGCATAAAGCACTTACACCTAACATGAGCCCAAAACGCATAATACAAAACAATAGGGTTGACAAGAGATTATGCATGATGGACATAAAACCAAAAAGAACAATAAAATGCTAAACAGACTAAAATGCTTAGTTCAGTGGCTTTCTCATCACTTCCAACAGACACACACACACACACACGAAAGGAAGGTTTTCACACCTCAAGGTAACCCAAGACGGGTCAAGCTGTCCTGGTGATGTGTCATACTGTATACAGACCCGGTCTCTTTAAGACCCCCTCCCTCCCCACCAACCCCCAGAACTTCCAACACACACACAATGTGTACTGCATAGTTTAGTGGGTTTTTCATCATTTCCAACACACACACAGAGTGTGTACTGCCATTCAGACTGACGCCCAAACCAGTCAAGCATTGAATTCAGCAACCCTGAAAGACTGTCGACTCACCCTCAGGTCTCCAGTGCCCGGGAAGTACTCGCCGTACTTGTGGAAGGACACGGTCATGACACGGTCTGTGGTGTAGAAGGCCTCCTCGACCCCGTCGCCGTGGTGAATGTCAATGTCAACGTAGAGAACCCGCTGGTGGTACCTGGAAGTCAGAGTGACACCATCACAACCTCTGGCAATGTTTGACAGGAGCTCCCAGCAAAAGATCGGGATCAACCCAACCAGGTCACTCAAATTGATTTTTCATATCCAGTTTTTAAAAATGGTGCTTGTTTTGTTAATTGTACTGTCTCATTCTTAACATTTTGTGTGTTTTAATATTTCTCCCGAAAACACACTTCAACTATAAATTTGTCATCTTACTAATATCGTAACAACAGCACAAACACACGGAAGCAGTCACGTCAGCTTACTTCAGTAGTTCCAGAATGGCCAGAACAATGTCATTGGTGTAGCAGAAACCCGAAGCTTCAGACTTTTTGGCGTGGTGAAGGCCGCCTGCCCAGTTGATCGCGATGTCTGCTGCCTGCTTGTTCAACTTCACTGCCCCCGCTGGAACAGCGCAGACACACCGACACATTTACTACCGTGCTAGGCATTGGGTGGCAAGCCTGAGAGTGAGGCACTTTTGCCTAAAAGGTAGTACATGAGTCTGTGTGTGTGACAGGGGGGAATGTATGTGTGTGTGTGACAGGTAAGGGGGGGGGAGGGGGGACATGTGTGTGTGTGTGTGCATAAGTGAGTGGAGGGGCATGCCCGGGGGGGAATGTATGTCTGGGGATGTCTGTGTGCATGCATGCACCTACGAGTGTGCATGAGGTGGGGGGTGGAGGGTGGGGGGGGGTATGTATGTGTGTGAGGTAAGGGGAAGGGTATGTATATGTGTGTGTGAGGGTGTTTTTGTGTATGTGTGTGAGAGGGTGGAGGGGTATGCCGGGGTGTGTGTGTGTGTGTGTATGGGGATGTGTGTGTGTGCGTGCATGCCCCCATGTGTGTGTGTGAGGTATGGGGGGAGGGGGGGTGGGGGTAGGGTATGTATGTGTGTGTGGGAGGGGGTGAGGGTGTTTGTGTATGTAAGAGGGTGGAGGGACATGCAGGGGGGGGGGTGTATGTGTGTATGGAGATGTGTCTGCGTGCGTACACACACATGCACGCCTTTGTTTTTAGGTGTGTGCATGTTTTATTGTCTATCATGCGTGCAATTTTTCCACAAGCAAACGACCCTTACCTACAGAGCCACCTGTGGACAACTGGCAGAACTCGTACATGCCGTCAAAGACTGGACAGTCCTCCCCGACATTGACTGAAAATGTAAACACAGAACTGAGCACAGCTACAGTGACATTACTACTGGTACTACTCAACCGTACTAACCATAGCAACATGAATTTATACCTCTTTGATTTTGAATTAAAACCAGCTTTTTAGATTTGTATTGTGACAGAGGAGAATAACCATGTGCAAAGTAAATTATGACCCCTAAACAGAAGCAGTGGAGAGAAAGAAAAAAAAAAGTAAAAACATGACTTCATAAAACCATACAATGCTCAAAAAAACTAAAGCATGGTGTGCTCATTAAACTGATCACACAATCTTCAAGCAAACATAAGGGTGGAAAAAAAGTGTCTTTGCATCGTTTTTTGGCTGACCAGAAGATCGCAAGTTCGTAGAATAAATGCATTTTGGGGCATCCTATAGCATGAGCAACAAGTTATTGCTTATTGCCAGACACATTATGACTACGGGCCCCCAAAAATGCCTTTAAAGTAGGCAGTGTAAAATTCACAAATTCACTATGAAGAAAGTATGCACCGGAAGTAAAAGCAGCCAAGGGACTTAAGTGATGCTGGGCAAAAGTCAAGGGAGTTAACAACCTCGCCTGAATCGCCCAATAGAGATCTATATCATATACTATATATGTCTTAAACTCTTACATAATACACAATTACAATATTAACTTAAAAATTATTAATACAGCATACTTACACCTCTGCATCTGTTTATTGTACTCTGACATGTTGTCTGGTCGAATACTCCGTAAGAACTTGATGTAGTCATCGCTGTGAAACTTGGTCATTTCTTCAGCTGTTGCTTTGTGTGGACGCTGTCAAAAAGATGGTGAAAAACAGATCTGAGCTAAAAAAAATCCTGAACAGATATCACATCACAAAAATTCACATACACAAACACAAACAAAAATAAATATATGTTTAAATGCCTTAGTCTTTACACATGTATGTGTGCTATGGATTGCAATTTACAGACACAAAGTAACAAACTAAACATGAAACTGGATGTTTTTTAAATCCACTCACTGACTCAGCACCTTGTAATTAATTGCCTGGTGTAGGCATGAGCAGATTTATTTCTCTCTGGCACCGAAAGGGTTCAAATCAAATCCACAGCTGTAAATAGTGTAATGCAGTACTCTTTCTAATCACAGATCTGGGAATAATTTGTGTGTGTGTGTGTGTGTGTGTGTGTGCACTTAGAATAGTCTCTAGGGACAAGATTTTGAGCTTTAAAAATACTTTAATTAATAATAATAATAATAATAATGGTCAGTTCCACAGTGCCATATCTCACTGACAAAGGTGAGCACACTACACTTTGCATTACAACTTAATACAAGATCAACAAAAAGGTATACATAAAACCTCAAAAACAAAATCTACATATATTCTGCTGATCGTAACCGTAGAACTAGAAGCACCAGAAATCAGGGAATAACGCAAACCCTGCACTATCAAAAAGTATTATTGATATGAATAATGATAAGTTAGAAAAGAAACACCAAAAACTTACGTAAATTTCCATCTTTCTGTAGAGGCCATAATTCAGAATGAGGTTGTGCGTCATGCGTATCCTGTGCGGCTTCATGGGGTGACCCTGCCCATAGTAGTAGTTTCCAATGTCACCTGCACAGCAAACCACATCTCTTTGCCTTTAACATGTCAGTTGATGGACATAGTGACAACACAGTAGGAGTGGAACCTTTCTTTTAAATTAAAACCACTCCAAAATTATGCAAAAGTTTGCGCACATGTGGGGAGAAAAAAATCACAATACACATATATTAATTATTATGCATGTTAACTTATTGAAGTTATTCTTTTATTAAGGATCCTTTAGTCAATCTGTGTCAGAGTTTGGTGGATTATACAAACACTAAAGCAACACAGCATGCACTAAAATTTACTCTTCCAGTACTTATTTGACGTTGAAATTAGAGTGAGGTCAACAAAACTAATCATAATATTATACTTAAATATATAGTCATAGTAACAATATGAACTACACCATAATCTCTAGACAATGTTTTGGGGGTATGAAGTAGTGAAAACAAATCGCTGATGTGAATATGACTACTTACCTCCCACTCTCTCTACGTATGTAACAATCACATATATTACATGTCATGAGACGTTTGAAATACTAAAATGATTAGAATTAAAAAATAATAATCTAGAAAAGTTATCATTTAGAGTAAGACCAGTGAACTTGAAGTTTATTTATATCACCAGTTGCACAACTTGAAAGATCTCACTTATACTGTGTTACAGTTACAACAGTTTCACAAAGTCAATATTATGGGTTTTGCCCTGAATGTTCAGGTCAAACAGTGAAACATTTATTATCCTGACAGTGATAGTGATAGATACACTCACATATTTTTAAGAACACCTAACAACAAGATGTCATGACATCTGAGTCTACTTTCCTACTCGTAGTACACTGAAAAATCGCAGGTTCTGGCATACTAATACTTGCAAACTTTAATTTGACACAGAAACAGATTGATGAATTAATTGTCTGATTTATAAAAAAAAAACACGTTAGGATCTTACTTGGGTAATTTCACATGAAAAACTGACTGATGAATTTATTGTCTGATTTAAAATAAAATAAAAAGTTAGGATCTTATTATAAGTTATGTAACTTAGTTATTAACATGTTCCGTTTAAACTATACATATTTTGATTTTGTTATAATACTATTCATTTAATGTCTGTCTTTCTCAAACATTTCTGTTATGTAATAATGTTTGTGCCAACTTGTGCAAGTTTGATATTGTATAGTATCTTTTTGGTATTGCATCAGATCACGTGAGGCGCACAGAACATATATATATATATATATATATAATATGGATTTTTTCTGTTAAAATATATATATTGTTATAATACTGTTCATTTGATGTCCGTCTTTCTCAAACATTTCTGTTACGTAATAATGTTTGTGCCAACTTGTGCAAGTTTGACATTGTATTATGTATAGTATTTTTTTGGTATTGCATCAGATCACATGAGGCGCACAGAACATATATATATATAATATATGGATTTGTTCTGTTAAACTATATATATATTGTTATAATACTGTTCATTTAATGTATGTCTTTGTCAAACATTTCTGTTATGTAATGTTTGTGCCAACTTGTGCAAATTTCATATTATATTGTATTTTGGGGTATTGCATCATGTGAGGTGCACAGAACATATATGGATTTGTTTTGTTAAACTATATATATTTTGTTATAATACTACTTACTATTCATTTAATGTCCGTCTTTCTCAAACATTTCTGTTGTGTAATAATGTTTGTGCCAACTTGTGCCAGTTTCATATTGTATTGTATTTTCTGGTATTGCATCATGTGAGGTGCATAAACATAATATTTGGATTTGTTCCATTCAAATACCATTTTGACTGACTGGTGTTCCTCTGCTGGTGTTGTCATCATATTAATGGTTACTTCCTACTTATTACTGGTTCAGCTGAGCATTTTTAAGTAAAAATAAATTTAAAAAATCTGAATTTTGTTTGTGGAAATTGTAAGTGCACTGAGTATTAACCCATTTTTGTCAAGGAAATGGCACCTTACAAAAATGTTTTATTGTTGTCACAATTATGATTTATTACACATCTAGTACTACTACTAGTAGTAGTAAGTAGGAGCAGTAGTACAGGATCAAAGGAGGCCTAGCAAAATTAATGCACTTTTAAGCAAAAATCAACAAAGAGAAGAGCTCTACATGATTTTGCAGGGAGTACTATTCACTTTAGTCACCCATTGCAAGCCTCCTTTCAAACGCAAAATATTGCATCACATTTACTGACACATCAAAAACTGACAAACAACACCTTGAACAGAACTAGAAATGATCTGACATGATGAATTTTCATACGCAACTCTAAAACAAACACAAAACCACAGAGAATGCAATGATTTGGATAAAAAAAAACAAAAAAACAAGAAACTGTTCGGAACACGGTCCTTCCGGCAACTAAAAATATAGCATGATTGGGTAACCATACTTCTGACTTCCCGATACTGAAACTTTCCCAAACAAAATTTACAGGAGTAAACTTTCACCGTTAAAATAAGCGTATTACTTGTGAAAGATGACAAGAAACAAATGAGCTCAGGTGCAGCAAAAACTGACACGAGTAAATTATTTTTGGAACCGCACTTCAAAATTGCAAACCGGTGCACCATAATCCCGATTTTCGGCCTACCATACAACGCACTTCGCCTGATAGCGTGTCTTTGAAATATATCTTCACATGAATAAATCGGACCACACGTATACACACGGATGGTTCGTCCTTGATTTTGGTGTGGCACCTCAAAATATTTGTATAAGCTTCTAATGTTCAACAAATGACAACTTTGATGCCTCACGCTTTTCTGAAACAAACCGATTGATCAACCATTTTCTCTGTGCGGTGTCGATTCTTTTGTGTGCTACAGAGCTGCTAATAAACACACAAATTAGTCTGATGACTTTCAAACTCGATAAAAGGATAAATTTTAGCATACCATCATAGTAGTAACAGATCTTTTTCTTGTATCCTGCGTTTGAAGACATGTTGTCGATTTTTTTGGTCCAACTTCAAGCGTGGTCCGCCGCGTAAACCTCCACAAACCTTTCTGATTGATGACGTAGGCACGCCATCTGTCGGGGATTCCCTTGGTGTGAAACAGAGTTATTTCTCTTGAATCGTCTGCCTCGGCGGCCGACCTTTGTTTAGGCCACAACAAAATGCCTCTGTCAAGCAATTTCGTGAAAACTTTTGATGAAGGTGACATCTTCTTTTTCGGTCTTTTAAAATGAAAAGGTTGTTTCCAGTTAACAGCTTGTTCAGAATTGGTTGTACACAGTCGCTGGCTCCAGACTGAAACGCCACCAACGACTTGTCTTTGTGAAAAAGGAAAATTTGTTGAGCCCTGCTGCTGTTCCATCTGACAACTACCTAATACCACTGGAAAACAAAATACAAATAAGGCCAAAAAGATCAGAAGAAAGAACACCCGCTGCTATGCTGTAGAAACGACCAAGCCGACAAGCCATCTTTAGCTTTTTTCCACGCACAGTTGTAGACTGAAACAACCTTGAAGACGGCACATGCACTGACACAGTTGAGATTTATATCTCCTCGTCTGTTCTGCCCAGCCTAACAAGAAATAGATTTGCTCGTGCTCTCCTCGTTTTTCCGTTGGTGCCTGTACCAGTTATTTGGGCGTTGCCAATCAATGTACTTCGTCAAGATGAAGATCGGGGATCAAGTTTGCAAATTTTTAATTCCTAAAGGATTTTTTTTTAAACAAACAACAAAACGGAAACTACGCTGATCGCCTTGTCCAGACAGTTCTCAAAACTAATCGCATTTTCTCTTAATTTTTAATTTTTTCCGTGTACAGAACCAGGTTTACAAGAAACGTTGGTTCCACCGTGTATTTTTTTAATTTTTTTAAGTAGGTTGTGTTTTAATTCATTTTGTTTCTTTTTATTTGCTGCCAATTTATTCACAAAAATGGTACAAACACTTCTTTGTGCTTATTTTTTGCAGGGCATGAGGTGCATGCATGCATGCTCACATCCTCTGAAGAAAGCATACCAAATAGGCTGCAGCTAACGTTGGGCCAGCTAGCTGTATGTGACAAATATAAATCCAAAAATTCAAACAGTTTTAATAATAATAAAGTATTTACTGGGCTCAAAATCTTGTCCAAAGAGATTAGTCTAAGTACACACATACACACAGTCACCTGCACACATGAGTATATTGCCTGTACACAATTTACAGCCAACTTGGATAACAAACAAGGAAGGAGGAAGATAGCAGCATATATTGACTGTACACAGTTTACAGCCAACTTAGATAACAAACAGGGACTTGAGGTGGTGAAATACAACAGTGTATTGACTATACACAATTTACAGCCAACTTAGATAACAAACAGAGACTTGAGGTGGTGAAATACTGCAGTGTATTGACTGTACACAATTTACAGCCAACTTAGATAACAAACAGGGACATGAGGTGGTGAAATACAGCAGTGTATTGACTGTACACAATTTACAGCCAACTTAGATAACAAACAAGGACTTGAGGTGGAGGAAGATAGCAGTGTACTGACTGTGCACAATTTACAGCCAACTTTGATAACAAATAGGGACTTGAAGCAAAGGAAGATAGTGAGGTGGAGGAAGATAGCAGTGTATTGACTATACACAGTTTACAGCCAACTTAGATAACAAACAGGGACTTGAGGCAGAGGAACATAGCAGCATATTGACTACACACAGTTTACTGCCAACTCTGATAACAAATAGGCAGAGGAAGATAGTGAGGTGGAGGAAGGTAGCAGTGTATTGACTATACACAGTTTACAGCCAGCTTAGATAACAAACAGGGACTTGAGGCGGAGGAAGATAGCAGTGTATTGACTGCACACATTTACAGCCAACTTAAATAACAAACTGGGACTTTAGGCAGACAAAGATAGCAGCATATATTGACTATACACAATTTACAGCCAACTGAGATAACAAGATCCAAAGACATAAAAGGTTCAAAATAATGTTATTTATTAGGACAAAACACAACTATGGTAATAAACAGGGACTTGAGGCAGAGAAAGATAGCAGTGTACTGACAGCGTACCTGTTCAATTACTATTTCTAAACTTTTTCACAGCCATGCCTATCCCCCCATCCGACGCATGCGTGCGCACATGCATGTTTGTGTGTGTGTCTCTGTGTGTGTTGTTAGTGTTATTATATAGCGCCCTGTGCTCCCATCTTGTGCAGTAGATGGGCACTCAATAAATCCTCTTTATTATTATTATTGACTATAGACAAGTTACAGCCGACTAAGATAACAAACAAGGACTTGAGGTGGAGGAAGATAGCAGTGTACTGACTGTGCACAATTTACAGCCAACTTTGATAACAAATAGGGACTTGAAGCAAAGGAAGATAGTGAGGTGGAGGAAGATAGCAGTGTATTGACTATACACAGTTTACAGCCAACTTAGATAACAAACAGGGACTTGAGGCAGAGGAACATAGCAGCATATTGACTACACACAGTTTACTGCCAACTCTGATAACAAATAGGCAGAGGAAGATAGTGAGGTGGAGGAAGGTAGCAGTGTATTGACTATACACAGTTTACAGCCAGCTTAGATAACAAACAGGGACTTGAGGCGGAGGAAGATAGCAGTGTATTGACTGCACACATTTACAGCCAACTTAAATAACAAACTGGGACTTTAGGCAGACAAAGATAGCAGCATATATTGACTATACACAATTTACAGCCAACTGAGATAACAAGATCCAAAGACATAAAAGGTTCAAAATAATGTTATTTATTAGGACAAAACACAACTATGGTAATAAACAGGGACTTGAGGCAGAGAAAGACAGCAGTGTACTGACAGCGTACCTGTTCAATTACTATTTCTAAACTTTTTCACAGCCATGCCTATCCCCCCATCCGACGCATGCGTGCGCACATGCATGTTTGTGTGTGTGTCTCTGTGTGTGTTGTTAGTGTTATTATATAGCGCCCTGTGCTCCCATCTTGTGCAGTAGATGGGCACTCGATAAATCCTCTTTATTATTATTATTGACTATAGACAAGTTACAGCCGACTAAGATAACAAACAAGGACTTGAGGTGGAGGAAGATAGCAGCTTGCAGCAGAAAATATGGCTGGTCTGTTGTTTTTATTTTTATCATGATTCAATTAACCTTTCCCAACATAATCACCAAGATCCAATGAACCTTTCCTGGCATAATTATTATGACTGAATCAGCCTCCTGACATAATGGAGTATCAGGGCCGTGACTGTTTTTCCAGAGATTCATTTTCTCTCTGAAGAGAAAGCCAGGATTTCATCACACTGGGTGTTCTCGTACATCCCACCTGCAGACAATATATGTATGCACACAAACATTGCATATCAATTCAATTAAAAAAACTTTAATCATCCCACAAGGGGCAATTTTGTTGTGGTCATCAACACCTTCATCTATTGAACTCAGAGTTTGTATAGATTTACATATAAATGCTGTCGAGAGAGAGAGTCGAACACAGCACTGATGTATATAAATATTATAAATGTTGTGTTCAATTCTCTCTGCCACTGCTACTGAATACTGCTGGGTTGGGGGGGGGGGGGGGGGGGGGGGGGGGTGTGTGTGTGTGAGAGAGAGAGAGTGTGTTGTGTGAGAGAGAGAGTGTGTGTGTCTGAGAGAGAGCATGTGTGTGTGAGAGAAGTGTATGTGTGTGTGTGTGAGAGAGAGAGAGAGAATAAATGAACAAACAAATGAATGGTTTATTAAACTAGGCTGTCTGCCCATGGCAAACAGGGAGGTGTGTGTGTGTTGGGGGGGGGGGGGGGACATTATATGTGCATAAACAATCACAACATCAAAACAGTCCAGCAAAGATTCTCTCCATACACACAACAACAAACACACACACACACACACACACACGCACGCACGCACGCACGACACACACACAAGCTCAAACTCACTCACACACACACATATACTCACAGACACACAAATAAAGCATACACATATGAGCACATTTGCAAGCACAAAAAACAAACGAACAAAAAATGAGAGAAAAAAGTGAACAATAATACAAAAGCATGTGATTCACAATACCCGATCAAGCTAGGACTGAATTGCTTATACTATTGGCTCTTAGCTCAAAGGCCTTGGAAATATAGATTGCAAGTGGAGAGAGAATATAGATTGCAAGTGGAGAGAGAGAGAGAACTCGAAAACTTTATTTTACAAGGATTGTGGTTTAGGTTCAGTCAAAAACCTGTTTAACAACTAGTCCTATTGATGGATAGGTATCAAATTACAGGCATTATTTACATACATATAGGCATGAATGAGTGAGTGAAACATTGTACATGAGAATTTCCACACAAAACATAGCGTGCTCACAGAGAGAGAGAGAGAGGTTTTCGAGTAATTGCCATTGCAATGACTGGTCATTTGAGACCTACTTTATACAGCCATAGAATTCCGCCCAGTCCTTCTGACCACTTGTGAGAGTAACCTTTTTTTTTTCCTTCTTCTTTTTCCCTCTCCCATACTGTTTTTTATAAACACCGCCTGCTTGTGTTTTCTTTTCCAATACTAGTCATATGAATTGATTGGATGTTCTACTGCCTTATTTGCTGGTTGTACGCTCATAATGTATAACTGAGTGATGTACGCATGTATGCATCTGGTTCTGTGAACATGCTATGTTTTGTGAGCAATTTTTTATAAAATTCTCATGTATAAAATTTCACTCACTCATTCATGCCTATATGTATATCAGTTATGCCCTGTAATTGTATATTTACTCAACAGTAGCTTAGCAAGGAGTAGTTGTACAACAGGTTTTTGACTGAACCTGAACTACAATCCTTATAAAATAAAGTTTTCGAGTTTGAGTTCCCATGCACACACATTGTTGGTTGCTTTTGTATAGCGCTGTTCTCTGCACTCTTGTCGTATGCGATTCTGAATGAGTGACTTGTAGCCTTTTATTGCGTGTTTTTGAATATCCACCAAAGTGGTCTACTTACAGCCCTATTTGGTGGTTACATGGCTGGTGCAACGTGAAACTGCTGCCATCTCAGCGCATGTTCTGTGTACACCATGCAACCATGCACATGTCTATGTAGGCAACTCCTCACTACCCTGTGGTACACATTGTCATCATTGATTAGTGGAAAGTATGATGACAACAGTGAGAAATGCACACCATAGTTAGATTTCCCTGCTGTGACCACATATGTTTATTCTGTATATATATAGCTGCTCTATTTGTAACCAGCTCTTTCAGAGGGCACGGGAGGTGCATGCATGCCAGTGAGCGCGCTGGACATTTTTCAAACCGGTGTGACATTTATAAGGTGGTGAAAGTGGTTCATGGAAACTGGTCAGATGATCACTGTAAACGGTCAGATAACGGCCATCCATACTACTGCTACAGCTGTACTAGCAAACACCCAGCTCCCTTCCTCACCTGGAAAACACACTGACACACAACCGTAACAATAACAACACACTTTATTCATCCCAGCGGGAAATTAAAGCTGTCGTTCGATCGCACATCGAAGAACATATCTCAAAACTTTCCTGGAATAATGCTTTCTCTGTCAAACCAAAAACACAAAAACTCTCAAATTAAATAAAAAATCATTAGGTTCACGCATCCCCAACCCTCCCTTAGAAAGCGCATATACCACACACACTCTCTCACTGTGCTGTGTGTTGTTGTTGCTGTTTTTGTTTTTTTTTAATTTGAGAACTTGCCAGACATAATAACGATTGGTACATCTGACCAATTGCTGATTTTGTTTCCAGCATATGCTGATATAACAAAAAAAATCTGAAACAAGGATGACTAGATCAGATGAGATCTAAACACAAAAGGTTACAAAGTACACTTATTTAATATGACAATAGACATGAATTTTCAGGGTAAGTCCTTTTTTCAAGTAACAAAACAACAGTAAAACAATAGTTAAACTTTTTTAAATGAAAATGTAGGCCATATATCCGCTTTGAGTAGAATGCACATGTGCACAATAATGTGTGGATATGTGAACACACATAACAAACACTGACAGCATATGCTGGCGCTTTTTATTTATTCATGCAATGAAGCAAAAGCCACTATACATTCACAAAGTTCAACCTGCCACCAAAATAAAAAATAAAAATAAAAATTGAGAAGAAATTCCAGGAACAGGAAATATACAATTCAAAACAGGAAATATAATTACTTTCATGACTGCTTCCCACCCATTGGAACCTTGGAAATGGGTGTGAATGACCAGTAATTGCCTTTGGTTTTTAATATTAAAGTACTGATGATCTTGTACAGTGCAAAAAATATATCTAAACAGTGCAAAAAAATCCATATACACAGAACATAAATATAGACATAGAAGAGAAGAGACCCTAAAACACCTTCAAAATAACAAAGTAAGTGAGTAAGTAACTTTTTTTTTAATGCCCACTCAACCAGTATTCAAAACAACAAAAATACTGACATGCTCACATTGGGTTACATGTGGGGGAAAAAAACAACACCAAAACCCCACACACCAAAACTGGCATCCCAAAACACTTGACTACCTCAAAAACCAGCATCATTCAACCTTGTACCTATATACAAATATTACAGCCCTCCTCCCCACAGACTCAAACTGTGACTAGAAATTTGCAAAGGCATGAAATGCACAGTTTGCTCATGATCATATCCATGCATTTAATCAGTGGGGCACAGTTTGAATTTAACTGTCAAAGAACCTTTTTAACAAAACATAACTTTCCAGTCAGTTCCATTTTTCAGACAGAACTTCAGTACTGAAATGTGAGCATAACTTGCATGCAAGCGAGATGCTCAGTGAAGGTTTCTCAAGAAGTTTGCAAGACTTCACAGAAGTCGCCTCTGAGAAAAAGTCTATGTTCAAAGATTTTGCTAAACCCAGCAAAGCCTATGTTCAAAGATTTTGCTAAACCCAACAATGCATCAAAAACATGTCGAAAAACACAGCACACAATTCTGTCCATGTGTTACATACATCCCATGCATCCGGAAGATCAAACTATGGTGACACCCCTGTGTTACCACAGTAGGACATAAAAGATCTTGGTCATTCTACCAAAAGTGCGGGTGGCAGGTTAAAGCTAAACACGCATGCACCTTACATATATATGTGGCTTTGCATGAAGTGACATGACATGGTGCATGGTTGTATGGTTTACAAAGAATGTGCCGAGACAGCAGCAGTTTCACATGGCATGAGCCATGTACCAACCAACAAGTGCTGTAAGTACACCACTTTGCCAGATATTCAAAACACACTGTGAAAAGAGACAGTCACTCATTTAGAGCCAAATGTGACAAGAGTGCAGTGAGTCTGTTCGAGAGTGGAAAATGGCCCGATACAAAAATGCTTGATGACAAAAATCAACAGCATCTGCTGAGTAGTTTTCAGAGAGTTCAGATGAGCTGCAGCAATCTGAATGCACGTGCCCCAAAGTGCTACTGCAAGACTTGCAGCAGTGTTCATTTTTCACCTGCAACTCGATCTTTGCAGGTTTCCAGACAGAACAGACCACCAGGTTACAGAGAGTACAAAAACAGCACAGCTCATAATGCAAAAACACACACACCATGATACCACACCTACACAAAACTGAGACCGCTGAAAACAGGAAAATGAGATGATGTGTAATACTAATAACCATTTGAAAGCGTTATGCCCCATGAAAAAAAAACTACAACTTCACAATATCACAAACACACAAACAAAAAACAACAACAATGATACCACACCTATACAAAGCTGAGATCACTCAAAACAGGAAAATGAGATGATATAACACGCAATACTAATAACACTTTGAAAGCGCTACACCCGCTAAAAATAAAATAACTCACAATACCACAAATACAAAGAAACAATCATAAAGAAATCAATGCAGTGAACATGTACTATGCATACATACAATGACACTCTAACATTCAACAAAACAACAACAAAAACCTGAATCCAACTCATCCAGCAATCCCCCGAGGAGAGAACTTCACCAGAAGTTCCCATAAAATTCTGTTGCCAGCACGAAATTGCACCCTCCAGCCCATCACCATTTTAAAGCATCCTTACCACTCATCCCTGTCTTCAACCCTCTACATCTTCAGTCACATTTGTCATCGACAAAATAGCAGCTGTTTTGTTTCCAGTTCAAGATTGAAAAGCTGTATTGAAGTCTATATATCTGTACCTTTTTGTCTATTATGTATGCATAACCTGTACATGTATATTTGTATGTGTATGTTATCCACTGTTGGAAAGGGTGCACTGACATGTTCTATAACTGTGTTATATTCGTTATATTGAATTAAAGAAAAGTGAAAAAAAGACAACAACAAAAAGATGGAAAAGCCCACCGCATCTCTCAGAAGTTTCCCCAACATTGCCTTTCTAATAGTTCCAAGGTTCGTCTGATTGACGATGGCCCTCTCTCATCCTTTAAAGGAAGATCGTCTAGCGCTTCCTCTTTCCACGCCTCTCTCCTCCAGGCGATTGATGGTGCGATGTCCTTGGCTTTGGGCCCGCAGGTAGCAGCTCACAATTCCAAAGTGAAACCCAACATTTCTTGGGGGAACCTCTTTTAGTTTTATTGGGTTGTCTGCCTGGAACTCACTGCCGGCTTAGTCTAGCCACAGTGAGAAGTAGGACAGACTGCACAATATTTCATATCTCTGGCATTTCCTGCATACCCTCTCACAGCTTGACTACTTCAACTGTCTCTTCATGGGTACACCTAATTCTGTTATCCAACCTCTCCAGAAAATTCAAAACTTTGCTGCAAGACTCGTTCTCTTGACACCCTGTCACCACCACTTAACACCTCTCCTGGAAAAACTGCACTGGCTTCCCATTTCAGAAGATATTAAGTATAAAGTCGCTTGTATGTGTTTCAGTGCTGTAAATGGTTCTGGTCCTGCTTACCTCTCTGAACTGCTGCATGTCTACACTCCGTCCTGTACACTACGCTCTTCTTCTGACACCTACATGCTGAACATCCAACAACACAAAAGCAAGACTCATGGCTTTCACACCTTCTCTTGCTTTGGACCGCACATTTGGAATTCACTCCCACAAGACCTTAGACACTGCTCAACCCTGTCATCTTTTAAAGTCAAACTGAAAACCTTCCTCTTCTCATAACATTTTCATCCCAACTAATATCAGTACCCAGTTTCTGATACAGTCAGTGTGTGTGTGTGTGTGTGTGTGTGTGTGTGTAGTGTGTGTAGTGTGTGTTTCTTTGTTTTTCCATATAATACTTTATGTAAATTGTTTTGGTAGGACTGTGTTGTACATGTGTACAGAATATCATATTTAGGTTAATATGTATGATGTGAGCGCTCAGGGCATTGATGAGCACATGATAAATGTACAATATTATTATTATACACACTTGTTCTTTGGTAATAATGATAATAATAGTGAAATACTTTTCTATAGTGCCATTTTGCCAAAGAAAAAAAATGTGCTCAAAGCGCTGTAAGCGCAGAAAACATTTGCGCTGTATGTACACAAAATACTTCTCTTCAGGCTTCGAAACTATATGAACATCACAAGTGAACACGCTTTTGTTAGGACTATGCCTGTTCATTTAAAGACATGAAATTACAATACTGTTTATTTTTTTACTGTTTGTTTCTTCATCTGTTACAGTTACATTTCAGTGTCAGTCTGTGGTACCTCTTAGCGGAGATGCATCACCATGGATTTCCTCTTTTTCCTCGTTGTGGTAATCGGTGGGAACTTACTAGCCACAATTAAAGCCAGTTTCCAACTACTAATAACTGATCAGATTGTTCACATCTTGGTGACCTGCTGGCCTTGTCCAACATATATTCCTGACCTGGGAAAAAAAATGTGCGGGCAAAATGTGAAACGGACCAAGGCCCAGAGAGCTCGTGCAGCATCAACGCACAAGGGAGCTAATTAGCGTTCAAAGGAAGTCACACAAACGCAACAACAAAGACCTGAGTCGCCTACAGTAACTCTCACCTGGCATGCATGTAAATACGAGGTACATAAACTCCACCAGTGGTACATCCTCAAAAGAGCATGCCCCAATGGCATATGTACCGTCCATTTCAGGCACAGGCAGCAACACAAGTGTGCACAGGCACAAGACTCAACACAGTAATTTTATAAGGCAGAGTTTGCAGAGAGGCACTTTTGATGCGATATGTCCAGCTTTAACGTCAGTTGGCGCTTTCAGGTGTTCATTTATCAGACAATACTTTTGTTCGTTCAAAACCTGACCCCTGCACCCTACGTATCTGGTGGTGCCTTGTCTGTGAATAAATCATATTTGGCATGCTGGCTTGAAGGAACAAGGTTTTAAACCTGTGTTAGTCAGTCTGAAACAGAAATCACATGCAAAAGGATCTCTTCAACTGACAGAGCACACGATCATAAATGATAATAATAATAAAATGCAATTGACATCCCCCTAACAGGGCTGGTCATGCTGTCAACACATGGCAGTATTTATTCCATGTCAGAGAGTGGAAGATGCGATAAAACCAAAAACAAAACGCATGTTGACACTAGATATCAACAAGAGAAAAAGGCGGCAGCCTCAATTTCAACTTCATCTCATTAACCGAGTCCCATACATGTGTGAAATGTTTTACTTTTAAGGCAAATTTTAGAGGGTGTATACTTTTCATGTTGTCCAACAATTGTAGTAGTTTGGCAAGGTATTTAATTTATTTTCAGCAATCATTCATGTGGGTAAATAGCATTCTAAAATGGCTGATTCTCCAATATATAACACTGGTGCAAATTACGCAATACAAAAAAATTGACAGATCCAGCAAACAAAAATGTCAACAAACAAGGGTCGCAGGAAAGCATTTTGCTTTTAAATAGACAGGTTAGGTACAATCCAAAAACATCATCCAAAACTCCATGGTAAATTCTGATTAAACAGATGGAATCCGGTAAGAATAAACACGATCAATCTTCCCTAAATATCCTAATTTGTGTGCACTGCAAATACATCCAGTCTGTAATGCTGCAGGGAAATGTCAGCCACAACTCTTTCAAAAGAAAGTCATTGTGGTAAAAACAATCACAAGAAGCACGACGTGTGGAAAAAATAGAAAACAAGCAAAAAGAAATCTACATATCCCCAGTAAAAGATGTTTGTAGCATCACACTTGCAGATCGTTGGCATTTTCCATCCTCAATGCGGCAGCATGATGGAACTCTGAACGATTTTCTGAAACAAACAAATTTGGTTACAAAAGGTGGGTTATCTTAACATTTCCATAATCCAACAAACTCTGCCATAGACTCCAGGACCTTTAACGTGTGGATGTGATTTGTTTTGCATGTGTACACAATACTGGGGACCTCAGTTTACAGTGTACATTTTGTTTTATGTCCACAGAAGCGAGATGGCTTACTTGGGACGGGGACAGGGGGGGGGAAAGAGGACGAAAAGAGTGAAGGCTCGACTGCGGATACTGCCTGAAAAAGACCGGAGAGACCGTGGACCGCTGCCAAAACAATGGAAGTGGTATGGCGGTGTCCCCTCGCCATTGCGCAGCGACTAGTGCACTGCGCAATTGCTGTTTCAACTGCCATGCTGGGCAGAGTCACAAGGACAATGTCCGTCGCACTGCTGTTGAGGCACAACTCAAAGCGAAAGAAGTCCAACTTTTGCAGCCCAGCTCCACCTGCCTACTCATGATCTCTTCTGGGCTAACTTGAAGGTCCAGCTCCACCTCCCTCCTCTTGATCTTTTGATCTTGCCTGGAACCTTGGGTTTACAGTCTCACCTGCAAGACTTTTGTGCAATCAACACCCAAGGGAGTTAATTAGTGCTTGAATGATGTCACATAAACACAATAACCAAAGACCTGATTCTCCCACCTGCGGTAACTCTCGTGCGTGTAAATACAAGGTACATAAACTCCACCAGAGATGCATCCTCAAAAAAGGATAACCCCCAGCGGCATATATGCCTTCCATTTCAGGCACACTCAGCGACACAGGTCTGCACAGGCATAAGACGGGATTTTTTTTTATTCAGAAGTTTACTTTTGTAATACTGCTAATACTGGATACTTAGAGCGCCTAACCCTCACAGGCCCTAAGCGCTTAACACATTCTTTAAATAATAATAATAGGGAACTTATAGAGAGCTTTTGGAAACTCAAAGTGCTTTACAACTTAAAAATGTATTGTCAAAATTCAGCACATACAACACAAACTCACACACAAACACAAACACTCTTGATCTGACCTTGAGTGTAGACTCAATCTGCACAGAAAAAAAATTCTCGGGTGGGCGCAAAGCCTAGCACTCAACAGTAATGTAATGGAAGAAAAACAACATCGGCCAACCTGCCGTTCGTTCAAATGCTCTGTCCAGTCCTCCTGCGCAATGTGTGGAATGGCCGCCAGCAGGACCTTGATGGCTCGCTCAGCGTTCTCTTTAAAGGTTTTCACTGCCAGCTTGACGTTCACCTGTCAACACAAAATAATTCTGTCCCATGTATGTCTCTCAAACCACAAGCTTCCTTCCTTCCTTTTTTTTAAAATGTCAAGTCTTTTCACAGTTCAGTTCAAGATGGTATCTATGTGCTCGGTAAAGCCCATATGCGCTCCACCCTGTCTCAGAAGTTTGCCCAACATTGCCAAAAACAAGTGATATTACACTGATCTTATAGTCATCATGCTAATGACAGCAATAGGAAGAATTTTTAATAAACAAACAATATGCCCTCAATTATTTGCAGTCAAAAAACAAACATATATACACTTGTATCTGTATCCATATGGATCTATATCCCATACACACTGGACCATATGTACGTGCATATGCTAACATGTTCAGAACACTCAAACCACAAACTTTTCTTCAGAAAACACCAGTTAAAAATGATTGTATTGTTTGATAAGTACACTGATTTTGTTCCCTCCTAACTTGAAAAAAAGCAAACACACACACACAAAACACATGCAAGCAAAAAAAATAAAAAAAATAAAAGGATCCTGCTCAGAATGTCCAGAACACTGCACATCTGCACTCATGAAACTGAAGCTAACCTAGTGTGTGTATATATATATATATATATATATATATATATATATATATATATATATAATTAAAAAAGAGAGAATTTCCAGCTACTGAACTTATTGTTTTGTCTTGTGCACTTTGGGCTCATGTTAGGTGTAAGTCCTTACAAATGCTCTTTTACATTACATTACAAATGTACAGTCATTTGTTTTGTTGTTGCCACAAATGTTCAAATCCCATATTTATATATATATATATATACATATATATGTATTGATTTGATCATTTCCCAAGACACATGCTGCTTAAAAAAAAAAAAAAAAAAAATGAATGTAAACATAAAACCTGAATAAAAACATATTTAAAAAAAAGAAAAGAAAAAGAAGCTTACAAAATAAATAGTAAAATAAGCACCAAAAAGCCAAGGGTTTCTTCAACTTTGCAACAACAATAAGCACAACAAACATGCTATAAGATCCAAACACGTAAAAGCTCGAAAAGAACACTATTTATTAGGACAAAGCACAACAGTCAAATTTTTGGGGTAATCCCCTTTATCATGCGACAAAACGACACTTAAACAACAGTTAAACAGTGAAAAACGATGGAAAATGAGATGGAGAGCTAAGTCACCTATCCGATTTTGGTTGAGTTATGTTGTTTTCACGTCCAGCCTGCAATAACAATGCCTGATTCCACACCTGCCTTCAGTCCATGTTTGTGTGTTTAAAGAGATGTTGCACCGCAATGATCATTGGCGGGGGAGTTTTGTCACGTCAAACACATGTTTGTCATGACAAAACATGTCTTTTGTTGTGACAAAAGTATGCTTGTCGTGACAAACTTATGTTTGATGTGACAAAACTTTTGTTGCGACAATTTTTTTGTCGCGACAAACGCACAACAAGCATTCTTTTGTCATGACAAAAGATGTTTTGTTGTGACAAAGGTATGCTTGTTGTGACAAAAGTTTTGTCATGATAAAATTATGTTTGTTGCGACATATATTTGTCATGACAAAAGTTTTGTCGTGACAAATATATTTTGTCGCTAGAAACATATTGCGAC
The DNA here is from genome assembly GCA_018857735.1 of Alviniconcha marisindica. Classification (NCBI taxonomy): domain Eukaryota; kingdom Metazoa; phylum Mollusca; class Gastropoda; family Provannidae; genus Alviniconcha; species Alviniconcha marisindica. Next base: position 255,409 of record JABMCL010002815.1, on the reverse strand, counting down.
AAAAACTTTTGTTGTGACAAGCATACTTTTGTCACGACAAAAGATGTGTTTTGTTGCAACAAACACGTGTTTGTCATGACAAAACCTGTCCTTTCTCTTCAAAACTTGTGATCCGTTCTCTTCAAAACTTGTGGTTTGTGGACACTGTCTTGTGACTTGGCCCCTCACAATTAACAAAATGTTATAACGCTGTCATCTCTGCCCATTTAATGCACAATCAGTCTGGTGGTGACAGCGTAGTGTTAGGCATAGTTCCACCCACCCAGAGACAACTGCATTAACCCCTTCAATGCCACAGCCTGTAAAATTTCCAACCTGAAAGATGCACGGACGCACCTGCAAACAGTATATTTTCCGGTCCTATAACACATCTGCTTTCAATGCTATGTGTTTTGATGAAAATCCTTTCACATGCCAGTCGAAAAAGAAAACAAAAAGGCTTAACGGTTTCAAATTTTGTACTTTTAATTGTTGTTTTCAAGTGACATCATGGCAGTGAAGGGGTTAAACAAGTCTTGCAAACAGCATAAACATCATGATGATGATGACCGCTTTTATATCTTGCTATTCTCCGCTCTTGAGCAGACTCACTGTGCTTTTGTTGCATGTGCTTTTAAATTAGGGGCGAGCTTTTCATTATGCATTTTGAATATCCACCGAAGTGGTATACTTAAGCGCTGTTTGAGCGTTACATGGCTAGCGCCAAATGAAACTGCTGCCATCCTGGCACAAGTTCTGTGTACACCATACAAACATGCTCCAGTTTACAGTGTCACTTCATGCACAGCCACTTGTTTACAGTGTCACTTCATGCAAAGCCACACAGGTAGGGTGCATGCGTGTTTAGCTGTAACGGCCGCTGCACTTTTGCCAGAATGACTGGGACCTTTTAGTTTTATGCGCTACTACTGTGGTAACACAGGGGTGGAACAGATACCACAATAAGAGTCGGCACAGAAAGTTGACCCTGGACAAGAAAATTTTCCTCGCCGTTCCCGGTATCGATATAGTTATGTGGTATGTCAAAGTCCAAGCACTGGTTTACGACATCTTTCCTTCAACCACTGCCGTCTTTAGTTACGCCATAGGTTCCTGAAAACTGTCAGCTAACGAGCAGTTTTTCATTGGTGCTCAAACAGTAGTAAGTATGTTACAAACAACTCAAATAAAACGAGGTGTGTCATTTACAGCTGCCAACAAAGTTTACACCAGCACAAATAAAGCCGCAATCATTTGAATCTAGACGGAACTCTTTTTCTTTACCCGGGGTGGATGCGTCTCATGTTTACGTGCGTGCTTGGGCGTTAGGCTGCTTCCACAGTCATGGTTCCCAAACCTTTCGGAGGGCGCTGACCGTGTCGGTGGACAGCTGTGTGGAGATAAAGAGTGCCCCTTCAGTGGCGTAACTAAATCTGGCAGAGTTTGGAGGAAGGTGCTGGAAAGTGATGCTCGGAGTGTGGTGGTATGTGTGGCTTGATAATGAAAACAACTCACCGCCTCGGTGTCCTCCCTCCAGCTGTCATAGTCTGTCACCAGGGCCAGGGCCGCATAAGGAAGTCCTGCTTCGTTGGCCAGCACAACCTTCAGTCATGAAAAAATCAGATTACTTACACCATAGGTAACCCTTTCACTGACATATTAATGCCCTCTACTTTGTGGGCACCAGCACAACCTTCATTTAGGAAAGAAAAAAGTTGGATTACTTATGCCACATGTCACCCTTTCACTGACCCTTGCGGTGTAAGTCCTGTAGTCAGCGCTCTTTCTCTTACCAGGCTCCAGTTATCTGGAACCAACTCCCTGTTTCTGTCCGCCATTCTACCTCTGTCAGCTCTTTTAAATCTTCCTTCAAAACCCTTCTCATTCTAAAAACCTTTTCTCCAGTCTCATTGCCCTGATATGTGACCAGTGTGTGTGTGTGTGTGTGTGTGTGTATGTGCGTGCGTGTGATCTAGAGCTAATTTATTTGGAGTGTAAGCACCTTATTGTGTGTGCATGTGTGTGAGAAAGGGGGTGGTGGGGGTGAGATAAAGTGACCAATGCTTTTACTGATTTATTACAGTATATTAATCTTTGAGCTAATTTATATGGAGTGGAAGCACCTTCCTATGTGTGCATGCACACACAGTCAACTTATGCATCTATGTAACTACACATGCATACACACACACACACACACACACACACACAACACACACACACACACACACACACTCTCCCCTCCTCTCTCACTGTCTCTCTCACACACATACACACACACACACACACACAACACAACACAACACAACACAACACAAAACACAACACAACACACACACACTACCTCTGGCACAGTGCTCATGTTGATGACATGTGCCCCCCAGCTGTGAAACAGTTTGCTCTCCATCTTGCTGGAAAAGCGCGGGCCCTCAATGGTGACCATGACACCCTCTGAATGATGGTCGAGTCCAAGCTCCGCCACACATCCACGCAAGATCTGAAACAGGGGATGCAACAATCAAAGTCAAGTTCACCAAGCACTGTGATAGACCCATTTGCATTCCAGTGAAGGCCCACCTCCACCCTCCTCTATCCCAACAAACCCTTGAAAAAGAGAAAGGAAAATAAATTCACAGCATTTTGTCTGGATCACTCAACCGTGTTACGCTGATGCTGTTCTGTAAGCCATGTCTGGAGAGAGGCCGTATCAAAAAAACCAGAGTGAAAACTGATTTAGACTGAAATGTAGGGAGAAAAAACATGCAAGCAACTGGTTGTAGAGGCATTTATATTTACAGAGTAAAGCCAGAGATTTTTTTTTTTTTAAATGTCCTACTCCTGTCATGTCATGTGGTTCATGTCTTAGAATTATTGAGATATATGTTCTTCGTTGGGCGATTGAACGACAGCTTTAATTTCCCACGGGGATTAATAAAGTATATTGTTATTGTTATGAGGCGCTTTGCTGACCCTTGGTTCAACGTGCACTTCATGTCATGGTATAGGTCATTTCACTTTCATGTGCTCAACATTTTTTACTTGGATGAGACTATAAACCAGAGCACAAAATATATTTATTGAACAAACAAGCAAACACTAACAAAAACTACCCCCCAAATTCAATTCAGCACAATATTTTTTATTTTTTTATCTTTCACTGATATGGAAAGCCTGATCCGTTGTGAGCATTCTAACAAATAGGCAAAAGGAAAGTGAATTTATTTCTGCCCTCAGTTCTGTGGTTTGACCAGTGACCACTAGCCTAGAAAAGAATCACCAACATATAAAAAGTACATATTAACAAAATCAGCAATATCCACTTTTAGCCCCGTCAGTTCACTGTCCTCAAATAGTTTGTGTGTGTGTGTGTGTGTGTGTGTGTGTGTGTGTGTGTGTGTGTGTGTGTGTGTGTGTGTGTGTGTGTGTGTGTGTGTGTGTGTGTGTGTGTGTGTGTGTGTGTGTGTGTGTGTGTGTGTGTGTGTGTGTGTTGTGTGTGTGTGTGTGTGTGTGTGTGTGTATGTGTGTGTGTTGTGTGTGTGTGTGTGTGTGTTGTGTGTGTGTGATGAACTTAAACTATGGTGGCATATCCACATATCTATGCCAGTGTAGACACAAACACACTCACACACACACATCCTCAAACCATTTGAGGACCGTGAACCAACGGGGCTAAAAGTGGACATTGCCAAAAATCCCTGTTTTTTTTGCAGTAGCAAGAGATTTACTCACCTCTCTTGTTTTCTTGCAAAATGGCTCATTCATGGGAATATGACAAATTCCCTTAGGCGCTTCTGGTGAGCCATCGTAAAAAGTCTGTTTGCGTCCCTGGGTTCTGGCAACATGATAATTTAAAAAATGTATGAAAAATTAAAAAATAATACATTTTTACATCAGCTATATATAATATACATGTAGGGAAGCATGGGGAAGCAAGGATTACAGGTTGGAAGCATGAATGAAGAGTCACAAGTCAGAGGTTGCTATAACACAACTTTTATTATCACCAACCAGGAAACGGTGCAGGCTCTTGAATGAAATCACAACACGTTGAACTTCAACAGGGACACTAGGGGTGGGGGGTGAGAAAAATGAGGGGAGGGGGAATGTGTGTGTGTGTGTGGGGGGGGGGGGTGACGTGTGCTGGCCGAGCACGCTGTTTTCAACATTGAGTGCATGTTGGGGTAATACAATTTTCACTCAATCAAAAGAGAAAGAAAGGTTCGAAGTTTAAGGGTGTGAAAAACAGGTTAGACAAACAATGCACTTGGTTACATATATATATATGTCATATGATCAGCCTTTGATTGTCAGATGGGATACTAAGGCTTTAAAAATCGAAAGCCTTTGAAAACCTTCAGAAAGTTCCCTGAAAAACACCCGCACGAGGGTCACACAGAGTTCAAATCTTCTGACAATCTGCAGCAGTCAGCAGTTTTGTCTTGTCTTGAGTGACTTTATTTGGTATCTTAACTGTGTGTGTGCTTATCTTTTTTCTTAGCTCTTTTTCGTTTGTTTTGCTTTTTTGTTCTTCAGATAAATGATTGTTTTCCAGTTTGAGAAACCTTGCCCTTTCCTTTTTTTATTTCTTTTTTGTTGTTGCTTGCTTTTCTTTCTTTTTATCAGCATGAACACACACACACAAAAAAAGATAAAAAAGAGAGAGAGAGAGAGAGAGAGAGAGAGAGAGAGAGAGAGAGAGAGAGAGAGAGAGAGAGAGAGAGAGAGAGAGAGAGAGAGAGAGAAACCAAACCAATAGCAACAATAATGAAAGAATCAGAAGACAAACTATGTCTGTCATGCTAACTTACAGTTAACAATAACAATAATTATTATCATCATCAGTATCTTTCTCGCCACCTGTCAAGTAGAATATACATACACATGGAATGAGGCCTGGTGTTGAGAGCATGCACAATCATACACACATTCTGAATAGCATGAACAGGTTTACACTTTACAGTGTGTATACGATAACAATAAATAAGCTCAACAAAACACAAAATGCTCATAATTAAACAGTACAGTCACAGTAACCACTTCCTTCTTCTCGGGAACAAGACAAACAAAAGAATCATACAAACAAACACACATCTCAACACCAAGTCACCATGCATTGGTGCCATCTTTACTATTGTTAAAGGATTCATGGGACTGCAGGACAGACAAATTAAGAATTCAATGGTGCCGTGTCACAGACTGAGTTGAGCCTCATGATGCTCAACAATAAGACTGTCACATAAACTAAATTATACAAGCAGCCCACAAAAACAATATAATCTCAGCTACGGATATTGCTGAACTATCAAATGGTATTTCTAACTCATATTCTACCTCCCCAAACTTTTTGTTTTCTGTTTGCTTAATTTTAACCCCTTCATTGCCATGATATCACTTGAAAACGACCAGTAAAAGTGCAAAATTTGAAACCTT
>JABMCL010002815.1:195000-245000 GCA_018857735.1 Alviniconcha marisindica | reverse complement strand
ACCCTGGAAACCGTTTGGTCCTTTGGGGCAGGTCAGATCATTTTTTGGGGACAGATCACTTTTGGGGGCAAACTAGGACACTTTTTTGTGTGTGGAAAGGCTAGGTCTCTTTTTGGGGCCAGCAAGATTTCTGTGTACGATATTTTTAGTGTGATGTGTGTGTGTGTGTGTGCGCGCGCGTGCGTGGACAGGCTACATCACATCTTGGACAAGCCAGATCACTTTTTATGTACAATCACTTCTGGGATAAGAAATAACATTTTTGGACAGATCACCTTTTGGGATCGGGGTTGCTTTTTGGATAGATAATAACTTTTTGGACTTTACTTTGTGGACACAAAATCATTAAAATAATAGTTTTCAGTGAATACTGTATTGTGTGCTTGTGTGTGCATCTGCTTCAGTGAACAGTGTGGGTCTGCTGATGTATTCTATTGATTAGTGATTGGCTTTTGTACCCACAGCGCTACCATGTTCCTCAGTACATCAGTCGCATCACACATGTCCTTTATTATTGTGTATGTTGAATAACTGAACAACAGTAATTCAACTGGTCAGTTGCAGTGCTATCACTAATTCCCCAGTGTCAAGAAATCGTGCCCTCTTTCGCTTTCTAAAGAGTATTATGGGGTCAGAAGTGCTGTATTAAAACAAATGATCTGAAACAAAAATGTGTTTGGATGTTGTATTTTAGCCATGGCCTTTGGCAGTCATATGCAGCTGTCAAGCTATTGATCACTCGTATCCAATAATATGTATAAAAAACAAACTATATCAGTTTGCCTCATGTTCGCTAAACATTACACTGATGAAAGACAGTAGAAGCAATTAAAGCAGAGCTGTAATTTGACAGCCAACTGATTGGAACAGCTGCTTGATTCAATTATCATGCCAAAGATGTGCATCAATTATCACCAGTTTATCAGCATGATTATGATAATGACAGTTGTGCTAAACATTGGTGATCATTTTGTCTGGCCCTTGTTGCATACCTATGAATCACATAGTTTGTACTGTGGTCTTTGTTATAATTCTGTCCCTGTGCATGTGAGACTGAGAGTGTATGCATGCGTGAGTGTGCATGTGCGTGTGTGTGTGCGCAAGTGCATGTGCATGCAAGCTTGTGTGTGCATGCATGTGTTTATACTGTGGCCAACAGTACTTTGTTGCCAACATCATCGTGGTAAGAGTAAGACCACTAAATTATTGTTTTATTTTATTTTTTAGACTGTGCCCTGATATGAGTCTTTATGACTGTACTGTTTGACTGGGTGTAAAAAATCCAGTTACTAGTAATACTACCTGTACACAGATGACAGATTAAGAGATGAATAAAGTTTTAACATATTGACTTAAAGATAGTGACTGCTTGTCCATTGGTGACCCCACTGTGTGGCTCGGGTTGAGAGGATGTTAAAATCTATTTACTAACAAACACACTTCTCCCCATTTGGGGGTGGGGTTATTTTTGTTGTTGTTGCCTTTGTTTTCTTTCTTTCACCGTTTCAGTCCTTTTGTTGTTGTTGTTTTTGTTTTGTTTGTTACCAATCTCCTCAGAAGTTTGAATACCTGCTAAGATTTAAGTGATGTTCTAGACAAAGAACGCTATAGTAACATTTGAATCTTGAAGCCACCACCCACTCATTGCACCTACATGTATGCCATGCCTCAACATCAAAGCGACACGATTTTGTGAAATATTCCCCATTTGCAAGCTCAGCCAAAGCCACGCTGTGCCTTGTTGCTTTGCTGTGGTAATGCTATGGCCACGGTCAACCTGTGCAGAAAGGCTAGGACCAGTCCTATCTGATGCAGTCGTCACAGCACAGACAACAGTCAGCGTGGCTTACACAATGGCAGGATTATACGTAGCTCCGCAATTCCAGACATGGCGAGATAATTTGACTTGCAACAGTACTGAGAAATCATCATTAAAACACACGTCTCTCTGTAGGTTTCATGTATATATATATATATATAATACCAAGCTTCACCTACACTGATGGCTGATTTACAACGACAGCAACAGGATCCAGTCTTTGGCCCGGCGCTCTGCAGGTTGGAAGCATGAATGAAGTCACAAGTAAGAGGTTGCTATAACAACTTTTATTTACACCAACCAGGAAACAGTGTAGGCTCTCCCCTGAATCAGATGCACAGGCAGCAGCTCGAACTAACTGACGACCTGCTACTGCAGGAACACTGGGGGAAAGAGGACGCGGGGGCCCAGCGCACAAGTTTTAACACTTTAGATAATTGGGGCCATAAAATTCCCACCCAATCAAAAAAGAGAAAGGACGACAAGAAAGAAAAGGTTAAACTTAAAGGGTCATGGCCCTGGACACACACAATGCACTCTGTTATGTTACACACAGTTTCAGTGTCTGTCTGTTAATATTGCAGCAAAGTTGGAAAACTGTTGGACACTGCATGCAATATTAGCCAAAGAGCTAAACAGGCCTGCATAGTGAGCCAGTTTGGCCTAGCGGTAAGGTGTTACTGTTAGGCTGGTAAGCTGAGGGTCCTCGGTTCAAATCCGTGTTGGCTTTCTTTTCTCTTCAAAAGTTGTGGTGTGTGGATACTGTCTTGTGACTTGTCCTTTACAGTTAATGAAACATTAAAATGGCTTTCATCGCTGCCCATCTTAATGCAGGAGTCATTCTGATGGTGACACTGACAGTGTAGTGACAGGTATATAATCCACCTCTCCCCCCACCTCCATACCCCCTCACCCTCCCACCTTCCCCGTCCCTAATAAGCCTCACAGTTTCTATGTACGTTAAGCACCATGTTTACTTATTTAAGTGCAGTCGGAAGGGAGGCGTGCAGGCCACTGCAGGACTGATTAGTGATTACTCTCATCTCATTTACAGTTATCCGACTTATCGTCAGAATCTCTTCATAAAAGTTCGTCTGCTGCTGTCGCACCATCACTTGGTGTACATTTTGCGATTCAGCACGTGTCGCTTCCTACTACTGTACTAGGCCTAGTGTGTTTAGCGTACGCTGTTCAAACACAACTCGGACGGCTAAACCGTCCAGAGGCGCCGCCCCTACTCGTCGTACTTACTCTTCCTCTATCTTGATCTTGATGGTTACGTCGACTTGGGCCATGTCCTGGCATAAATGTCGACGGAAAGTATTTGCCTATCAAGTATTTGTCACTAAACAGCAGCTCTAAACTGCAGTAATAAGGGATAATATGACCTACCTTCACTTTGCCCATGACTGTGCAGCTTTACACTGTTAATGTGGATATCTGATCACTGCAGAAGCTGGTCTTTTGGGAGCTTTAAACACTTGAACCGCTGCAGCCACGCACGTGCTGGATGTTGTGAGTTAGGCTAGAGTTAATTCCCTTCGGCAACACATGGTGTACTCGTAAAGATGCCATGCCTGTGTCGGCGTGTACAGACACAGGCACATGCTGTAGTCGGAATCTCAGCCTACTCTAAGAAGACCTCTGACCTAGGGTTTGTAAGGAGCTCCATCGCGTCTTGGCGCATCAATCGAATCAGTGGAGGCGCATTGGTCGTTATCGCTCTGTGCGGAAAGGCTCGGGTGGCAGCCTGATCAGAGATACAACAGCAAGTGTCTCTGGCCCGATGTTTATCTCTGTGCGTGGAGACGCCGGCTGCTCAGTCAGTCGCGGCCGCCTGGTGGAGGCCGCTATATAATTAACCCCTTCACTGCCATGATATCACTTAAAAACGACCAATAAAAGTGCGAAATCTGAAACCCTTAAGTCTTTCTGCCCACGGTCTTTTCAGTGTCTTTTTTTTCCGCACTGGCACGTGACAGAATTTTCACCAAAACGCATAACATTGAAAGTAGATGTGCTATAGGACCGGATAGAGCCGCCGGAGAGAAAGAGAGTTCCAGATAGCAGGTCCGATCGATGTCCGTCCGTATTTGTGATCTCGCCGGGGCTCCCCGGGCTGCCAGGGTCCTCCGCCGGGTTCCCAGTCATTCCGGCTCGGCCCGAAACCACAAACAGCCCGGAACACGGCCCGGAAGATCCGTACTCCGGTGCCTGCCGCGAGCCGACGAAGAGGCAAAAAAGAAGAGTGAAATGACTGAGATGAAACAACTCAGCAGAGAAGTATGGTGAAAACTGAGTCAGTAGTAGTAGTGATAGCACTTAAAAACGACCAATAAAATTGCGAAATCTGAAACCCAAGCCTTTTTGCCCACGGTCGTCTTTTTCGCACTGGCACATGAGATAATTTTCTTCAAAATACATAACACTGGAAGTAGATGTGCTAAAAGTCCACTCGCTGCACGTTCTGTCACTCCTTCGCCAGCAACACCCTAATCTGTCTTTCCCTACCCTCGTCAGTTGTGTTAGTTTGTGTGTGTGTATGTGTGCGTGTGTGTGTGTGTGCGTGTGCGCGCGTACGTGTATGTGTTTGTCAGTGTACCCGCGCGCACGTGTGTGTTTGTGTGTGTGTGTGTGTGTGTGTGTGTGTGTTGATGTGCATTTGTCCGTAGCACCGCGCGCTCCTGCCACGGTGTGTGTTGTTGTGTATTGTGTTTATTATCCCCGCCTCAATCAGCGCTAAACTGAAATTTTGTATTGCTGTGTGTATATATAGACTACGAGGCTACTGCTGCCCGTAGTTCTGTCAGCTGTGTGACGATATGACTGTAGATACATAGACTGAGTGAAAACACATGATGTGGTTTGATTGTGTGTTGTGGATGTCCTTGTTTGATTGAATGGCTGGTATGGTTTGATAAGGTAAAAGGTAACGTAAACGTGGACTGACTTTAGGTGTGATGTTTCATTCCATGCAGTCTTGTACATTTTTTTGCATAATATGTGCCTAACATGTTGTTGTTTTTCTTCTCGCTCTCTCTCCCTCCCTCCCTCTCTCTCTTTCTCTCTCGCTATCGCTCTCTCTCTCTCTCTGACATCAGTTTTTTTTCTCCCTTTCTTTCTCTCTCTCCCTCCTCCCCCCCCCCCCACCCCCCCTCTCTCTTCGCCTTCTGTCTTCCGTTCTTCCCTGTATGTCTCTCTCCCTCGACCCCCCTCTCTCTCGTTCTGTCTCACACATTCGTTCTCTCTCTCAGTCACTCAGTATCGTCCTCTCTCTCTCGTTCTGTCTCTCTGTGTGACTTTCTCTCTTTTCTTCTCTGTCTCTCTCACTGACTCTCTTTGCGGCATGCGCGCGCGCGCGCACACACACACACGCGCGCGCGCGCGCGCGCGCGCACAGTGACACACACACACACCGGCACACACACTGAGTCAGTGATACAATATCAGATGTACTGATACTGAACTAAGTGAAAAAAAGGTGCAATGCCTGCACGATTTGTCACTACCTCGTTAGTACTGACAAAACGTGCAGGCATCGCGGCTGCACGCACGCACACACACACACACACACACACACACTGACACACACACACTGACACACACAAAATGACACACAAAATGACACACACACACACAACACACACACACACACACGACTGACGACTGAGGGAAGGGAAAAACAGATTATAGTGTTGCTGGCGAAGGAGTGACAAAACGTGCAGCGAGCGGACCTTTCGGCACGTATTGTCACCATGCAGTGTCACCACGTAGTGACAAAACGTGCCGGAGTGACTGACAAAACGTGCCGCAAGTGACTGACACGGCCACCTCGACTTTCACTGTTTCAGTGACAGCTCCGCCTGAGCTCTTACTGAGCTCTTACGATTTGAGTTGGTTGAGTGTTGCTTTACGTCTTACGATTCTGGAAGAGGGAGATTATACACCTACACTGTCGTCGACGCCAGAATGACTCCTGCATTAAGATGGGCAGCGATGTGAGCCATTTTAATCGGTTTCACTACTAAGTTGTGAGGCGGGACGGCAGTCACAAAACAGAGTCCACAAACCACAGAGAAAGGCCGAGAGCCGAAGCGAGGTCTCTCTGTGGCTTAGCAGCCTAATTAACGTCTTACCGCTAGGCCAAAACCAGCCCACGATCCAGATCAAGGTAGGCAGGTAGGTAGTGTTGCTTAATGTCCTCAGATGTCAGTTGACATTATTAGGGACAAGCTGAGACCAATGCCGAAGCATGGTTCAATATACTACGGGTTTACGTCCACGGAAACCAGAAGGCTCGTTAGGACGGACAGTCCAGGACGTCCACCTCGACTCTCACACAGCTCCTGAACTATGTGACCAGATCAAGAAGACACCTATTAATGTTGTAATCTCTGGTTTTATAGAATGTATGCCAGCCGAATCCCCCTTTCCCCCTCCTTTCCCCCAAATCGTGTGTCGGGGGGGGGGGGGGGGGGGGGGGGGGGAATGGGGGGGGGGGGGGGGGGGGGGGGGGGGGGGGATGGGGGGGTGGTGGTGGTGGTGTGAGGGGGGGGGGTGTGAGTGAGTGAGTGGGGGTGTGTTATTGAGTGTGAGGGTGTGTGTGTTTGCTGTACCATCTATTTTCTTCTTCTTTTTCCCTCTAGCTTTTGTTTTGGTTAATGATCTTTCTCTGGTTTCTCGTTGTTGTTGTTTTGTTTTGGAAATGCGTACGATTTTGCTTTTGCTTTTGTTTTTGTTGCCGTTTGTTTCTCTTTGTTGTATGCACTTGTATTTTATGTTTACTGCCGTGTCTTACCAGATGTCCTTTCATTGATGTTCTTTCATGTACCCCCACTGGGGTCAGTTTTTGACTGATAAACCACTTGACTCTTGACTGAAGTGTCACAGCTGGCCTATCGGCTACATGGTTGTGGCCACGTCCCGGTGTGCCGTTGCGGCAGGTCACTGACATTGCGGGGTCTTTTGTTCCCCCCCCCCCCTTCCCCGTCCCACTCCCCCGACTACCCATGATCGACGACAGAATCACTGTGCTTTTGGCAACAGGCGAGCTAGCTATATGACACTTGATGCAATTTTGTGCAGTCCCGCCGTTAATCTTCACTGACTATCACGGAAGAGACCACTCAGTCGGTTTAATATAAATTGAAAGTGGCATCTTAAAACACAGATGTCGATTTTAGGCGGTTTAGGACAGACAGACGGAGAGAGAGAGAGAGAGAGAGAGAGAGAGAGAGAGAGAGAGAGAGAGAGAGAGAGAGAGAGACAGAGACAGAGACAGAGACAGAGACAGAGAGACAGAGAGACAGACAGACAGACAGACAGACAGACTCGAGACAGAGTACAGTAACAACCGAGTGCAAAAGCTTAATCAGTTTGTTTTTCTAGCCCCGGTCAGAAGCCGTTGGCATTGTTGACACGAGAGAGAGAGAGAGAGAGAGAGAGAGAGAGAGAGAGAGAGAGAGAGAGAGAGAGAGAGAGAGAGAGAGAGAGAGAGAGCAATAACAACAGTGCGAAAGCTTAATCCGAGTTTGTTTTTCTGGCCCCGGTCAAAAACCGTTGGCCGCATTGTTGACACTATATCTTATCAGTATGTAGCCAGCTGTAGGAATAATCATCAAGTGTCACTTTGTTGCGGCCATTCCAACCAAGTCAGGATCACTTGCAGCTGTACATAATCAGTCACTGATGTGAGCGCTCAGGGCGTTGATGAGCACATGATAAATGCACATTATGATTATTATTATTATTATTGTTACTACTGTTACTACTACTATTACTACTACCTGTGGGCACAAAGCCAAGGACATCACACCATTGATCGCGGCCTGGACTGAGGAGAAAGGCGTGGACGAGAAAGGGGACATCATCAACCAGACGAAAATCATTGGAGCTATTTCAAAGGCAACGATGGTGAAACTTCTGAGAGACGGGGTGGAGAGCATAATGGGCTTTTCCGAGCGCATAGATACCATCTTGAACTAAACTGAAACTGAACTAAGCAAAATATATTGCAAAGTATGCGTGCTGTCTGAATAGCGTACGTATGTGTTGGATAGCACCCCCCCCCCCCCCCACAAAAAAGAAGAAGAAGAAGAAGAAAAAAAGAAGATAAAAAGAGTGAAAAAAGAAAAGAAAAAAGAAAGAACAAAAAGCATGATAGATGATCCACGTAAGTATGATGATACTCCTTTGGTAACTTCTGATCTAGTCAGAGATTTCATTTTAGGTTGGAAGGGGGGGGGGGCAGATTAGCTGTTTATTTTGCTTTCTTACTTTGGAATGATCGTTATACTTATAAGCTTTTTCGGGGGTGGGGCGGTTGAGGGGGGAGGCGGAGGGGGGGTGAGGGGTGGTCATACAAGACTGTGACTGACTGACTTCAGGCTTGACCACATTGTCCAATCAAATTTTTTTCTCTCTCTCACTGGCCGTCATGTGACTTCCGCTCATTGCCCTGTTTGGAAACAGAAGTGGCATGGACTCCGAGGACTCTGAGGTGAGACAAAAATAACCATTTGCCAGTTTTTTTCGATGAACATAAAGGTGTCTTAATTAATCCAGCGCCCTCCGAGTCACAGCCACCAGGGTTATAATACTTTTTGGCAAAGGATTCGAATCGTACACTGTGTCTAGTATCGTGTATGAATTAAGCGTTTGTTTTGGTTTTGCCCGATTTTCAGTCTCTCCAGTTCGTCGCTTTCGCGGACGTAATGTCCTTGAGTATTGAACTGGAACACTTTTCAAACTTTCTCAGCGTGAGCGGGCCTTTTGATAGCACGACATTGTCCCGCCGTTTCCGAAGTTTCTGCTTCAGACAAGAACTAAAAAGATTTTGTGTTCTTCTGCAGTAAGTTTCACTTTTGGGCAATCTCTAGTCTTCAGATGGCGGTAACTGATGCGTAAATCGTATTTACTGCAGGTATAGTGGGTGAGGTGACATTGTGTTGCTTTTCAGTTGCCCTGAGATTTGCGTAAACGTATTGTTATTTATAGACCAAAGAGGCCATTTGCCCATGTGCATTTACCATGCGGCTGTCACCGAGTTTTCTTTTTTGTAAGACACTGAAAGCCGATTGGATGATCCAGACACACCCCCCTTAGGCTGGAGGTGACCTTCACCTTATTGTAAACAAATCCCTGGTTGGAAGGCGTTATAGAGAAGATATCAAGTAATTCGGTCAAAAGGCCTACAGTGCATCGAGCACAGGTGCAGATAAGAAAAAAAGAAGAAAAAAAAAAAAGTTTCATGCTGTAGACCGCTTTTTAAAACAGACTTTTATGCTCTTTCAGTCTCAATTTTTGTTTATGCCACATTCATATACATGTGCATAAAATCCAACACAGCTGTGAGTGAAAAAGGGCAACTTTATTCGTAAGATGCCTGAAATTAAGCAGCTTAACAATTGGTGGTCCTGCTTTATCTGTGTACAATTCTGTGTTCTTACTTTTGCACTTAAACTTGGCTGGACCACCCAGATTCATGCTGACATTCGCATGTATACACATGTATCCACACATATATGTTATTTAATTAGGAATGACATTTACATCAATATTCATGTATCATTTTAGGAAGTTTGCCTAAACAGTAGGCAATGAGAACAGATATCTTTTTAGACAGATACCTGTGACCAAATTTTAAGCATGTGGCATTTTGGCGATCAAAATATCAACATCATCATCGAAATACCAACATTGGACCCATCACAGATATCATTTTAGGGGTAAACAGTTGTACTCCCAGATGCCCATTACCCCTCCCTATGTAAGTAAGTAAACATGGTGCTTAACGTCCACAGAAACCATCAGGCTTATTGGGGACGGGGGGAAGGGGGTATGGAGGTGGGGGGGAAGAGGGAGATTGTATACCTATCGCTACACTGTCACCACCCGAATGATACCTGCATTAAGATGGGCAGTGATGAGAGCCATTTTAACGTTTCAGTAGGAAGTGATGGACAAAGTCACAAGACAGTGTCCACAAACCACAACCCATTCTGAAGAGAAAGGAGAGCCGAAGTGGTATCAAACCGATGTCCTTCCACTTGCCAGCCTAATGCCTTACTGCTAGGCCAAACTGGCTCACCCTCCTCCCTATGCCAGTGTAAACTCTTCTTCAGTATGGGAGCTGAGGGCCCCTAAAAATTAGATGGTGGCTGGGGAGGTCGGAGGTTGGATGGTTCTGGCATGTTACTATATATATTTGCATGAGCCTGTATACTGGGAAGATAGGAGTCAAAGTACTGTTCTTTGTTTTTTTGCACAGCAAAGACAGTGCATCACCTACAGCCCATGCGCAGGCAGTTTATACCCCCTATGCCTCTAAGTGAAATTAGTCCAGCAGCCCACTACCTTACTGCAGTCTTACAGTCTGTCATCTGCTATAGAGTGCCGCTTAGCACTGCTTATCCCACTTTGATGTGTCGTGTAACTAAAATTCGTTTAAATTTACGCAAATAATGTGCTGTATTTGAACCCACAAGTCCTTTGTAGGCCCATAGGTATGTATTACATACATTAAAAAAGACAAACACAGAACAACAACAACAGCAAAACAGTCTTGTCATGTCAAGAGGCAATATCAAATACCTTAAAGCTGATGATTTATCACTATTATCAGACATTGCTGTCAAAAGGAATATTTTTAAAAATTCACTCAGTCATAACCTGCAAACCGCCACTGAACATAATATAGTCATTCATGCCAGTTGATGACGTTGACCATCATTATTTCAAAGCCATAGTGATGCCAGAGAAGTCAAACTGAAAGATGTATTTTTTTCATTCAACTGGCTTTAAATGTTATAGTTGTTGAGTGTTGCTTTACGTCCACAGAAACCGAAGGCTTATTAGGGATGGGAACCCAGGACGGCCACCTTGACTTTAACACCACTCCTGAGCTCTGAAATGATATAGATTCTGTACGTTTTTTAATTTAAAAAAATTATACATGGGCAAGATCATGCACAACATGTTTTTCGGGACTTTGACATGCATTGAACAGTAAGTAATTGATACATTTCACTGTGTAGCTAGCCATGACCAAATCCACAACAGTGGCTCTTTCTTGGAAACTGTTTAAGTCTAGTAGGGATGTAGTTTTTCATTCTTACAGACATTACATTCTTACAGCGCTACAGACATTGTCCTTGTGACTCTGCTCTGCACAGCAATTGAAAGAGCAATTGCGTAGTACACTAGTTGCTATATATGGCGAGGGGACACCACCTTAACGCTTCCATTGTTCTGGCGGTGGTCCATGGTCTCCACGGTGTTCTGGGTCGGTGTGCGTGTTTGCGCCTTCATTTTTTTGTCCTCCTTCCCCCCTGTCCTTGTGCCTAATATTGTAATAAGCCATCTTGCCTCTGTGGACATAAAGCAGAATGTTTACTTATTTAGTTTTTCAGTTTGTGGCAGGGATTGACCTGAACTTTTTTTTCTACAGGTTGATTTGCTTGCCAGTTTTTATTTCAGTATTTTTTTTCTCGCAATCAGATCATGCCCTTGTCATTTTTCTTGTTTTGCAAGGCTCAGTTCTAGGAGTAGGACAGTTTTGTTGTAAACAATAGAAATACAGTACTTCAGGTGATGCAATTTGGAACACTGTGTCATCAACTTCAAGGTTACACTCAGCTGATGTCATCACCTGTGAGGGAAACTTAATCTGTTTGTACCTTCTTCTTTATTTAACTGTCTTCTTTTTTTTTTCTTTTTCTTTTTTTAAGCTTTTCTTTCCTTTGTCCAGATCTATCCATATTGTTGTTTGTACTTTGTGCAAGGTACAGTGGGTTGTTTGTGTGTGTGTGTGTGTGTGTGTGTGTGTGTGTGTGTGTGTGTGTGTGTGTGTGTGTGTGTAAGTCTGTTAGTTAGCAGATGTAAATAATTTTTTGTCCTCCACTTGCTCCAAAGAGAACAGACTACAGGTCAAAACTCACAAAGGTAAACAATAATGATATATTTTTTTTAAAGGCTATAAGGAGCTTTTTTTTTTTTTTCTTCTTTAAAAAAAAGAAGAAGATTTCATGACAACAGAAAACAGCACACACAATAGGGTACAACACAAAATAGCCTTGTTGTTGTGGTCACAAATGCCTGTTGCTACTGAGCAGGCAAAACATGGTACAAACGTAGCCAGTCTTATATATCTGTCTATATATATTACTCCATATATATATATATATATATATATATAATATATATATATATATTATATATATATATATATATATATATATATATATATATGGTTCCTGTGGTGGTTGTCAGGCAAAAAACAAAGCTGTAGTCTGTTCTTTAAGCGAAGGAGTGGCTTACATTTTGTTGTCCGGTTTTTGCAAGGCCCAGGAGCAAAGTAGGACAAAGTGTCCTTCCTACAAAGCCACAAGGACCAGCCAGTGGTTTTTCCCAGCTTTCTTTAGATACCTAAATGTCTGTTCACCTTGGGAGAGTACAGCTGAGGTTGTAATTCATGGAGCATGGTGACCTGCCAGGCGAGTGTCACATAACCAGGAAAATAATGGGCAGGTAGTTGCTCCACACCTTTGGACCTTGGATTTAGAGGGGTACCCAGGGGTGTGGAGGAGGGGCTGGGAAGGGGTGTGGGGTGTGGGGGGTGAGCTGATGGTACAAAAGACAGTGTGCCTTGTGTACCCTACCTACTTCTGTGGGAGTGCTGGGTGAAGATTTCTGGTTACTCGTGGTTTAAGCACACACGATATAGACAGGCCCTTTTCAGTGTGCCAGAAAGGGAAGGTAGGCTTCTTTCTTTCTTTCTCTCTTTCTGTATTTTCTTTTTTCTTCCACATCTGTATAGTGTGCTCGGTTTCAACATTTTGAAAACTCCTTGACACTTTTGATTGTATGCTGGGTTATTTGGGTATTTCCGTAATCCACCAAACTCTGACATAGACCATAGGATGTGTATGCCATCTTTTTGCATGCATGTACATACTGGGAACTTCAGTTTATTGTTGCACCCAAAGGATTTTTGTCGAGACTGTGCAGAATCAGACCCTGGAGAATTTTTGGGGCGGGTGCGATGCCTAGCACATAACGCTCACCCATCCTGATTGTGTTTAACCTTTGGTTTTTGAGAGGAGTGCTGTTGCCCTTTGAGTCTCTGTGGTTCACCTGAAAATCAGAAGAAGAAAAGTGAGTGCATGTCAACTGCAATGATCAGTGCTCTGCTGCTCTGGTGTTTGGCCGACCATTCACCCAGCTGTGTCAAAAATGTGAATGCTGCAAATTTATTTATGATTATAAATGTGACTGATGTCAAACTATGTGCAATGTGAGAGATAGAGCCTATTTATAATAATAATAATGTACATTTATCATGCGCTTATCAATGCCCTTAGCGCTCACATGATACATATTAACCTAAATATGATATTCTATACTCATGTAGAGCACAGTCCTACCAAAACAGTTCACATAAAGTATTATACGGAAAAACACACACACACACAATGACTGTAGCAGAAACTGGGTATTGATATTAGTTGGGATGAAAATACTGTGAGAAGAGGAAGGTTTTCAGTTTGGCTTTAAAAGATGAAAAGGTCGAGCAGTGTCTAAGATCTTGTGGGAGTGAATTCCAAATGTGGGGTCCAAAGCGAGAGAAGGTGCGAAAGCCATGAGTCTTGCGTTTGTATTGTTGGATTTTCAGCATGCAGGTGTCAGAAGAAGAGCATAGTGTACGAGACTGAGTGTAGACATGTAGCAGTTCAGAGAGATAAGCAGGACCAGAACCATCTATAGCACTGAAACACATACAAGCAACTTTATACTTAATACATTCCGAAACATACTACTTTCAATGTCTTTGACTGCATCAGTGTCTATGACAAGGGCGTGTACTGTTCAAAGTATCAAACATTTGAGTTGTACTTTTCAAGAGTGTAGATCCTTATCTGATTAGATTTGTATGGTTGATTCATTTATAAACGAAATTAGGAGGTATACACTGAAATTGCCTCTGTTTTTACATTGGCTACTCACACTTGTGTTTTGTTTTGCATGCGTGCATTTTTCCGTAACTATTTTGCCAGCAGCGGGGAATGCAGTGCTAGTGCAGAAATTAAAGTCTTCCCTGTTGAGAACCCACAGCTGACAAATGTTCTCCCTTTAAAGCGAGGAATAGGTCAGAATATAACCACACATGTTTCACCCACTGCCAGGAATTTCTTCCTTGTTCTGATTTCAACCTTCCTGTTCCATTCACCTTCATTTTTTTTCCTCCAGAGCCACTCTTCTCTTTTTAACTTTGCGTTAGTCCTGGCTGATGCAGTTTCCCGCGTAGGCCCAGGGAATGAAATAGGCCACCCTGCTCACAGTCACAAGCAGTTTAGGCAGGTTTGCATGGTGAGTGCCTGTAGAATGCGTACCTCAACATGTGTTAAAGTGGAGTGCGTGAAGGGGTAGATAGTTGGTTTTTGATGGGTTTTTTGGGGGGTGAGGTGGGTGGGGGGGAGTGATGTTGTAACAGTGAACTAGACAAACTTGAGTTTTCGTGAGTTGTATTTTGAACTAGCATAATAATTTTTTTTATACAAATGGAACTTCGACTGAGTTGTATTTTGAACTAGTATAACAGAATTTTGAATGTGTGATTTGTCCTGAGATTACCCTGAGCGGGCGACGGGACGTTCAAATCCAAAAACTAAGTGACTAACTGGACCGTTTCAGGGCTCTGGTACTGCGATGGCTATGAATGGTCACAATGAGGTGGACACTGAGCAGGAGGAAAGTTTGGACATCCCTGACGACATGCTCAAGGATGAATTCTGCGACCCTGAAAATCCTGTGGTGATCAACTTCCGTGAAATCAGCGCTGCCGCCTACAAGATTCAGGGTGGCATTCAACAAACCCCGTGCACCGTGAGTTTGCCCAGTACGAAAGCGATTTATGTGTGTTGGCTTGGTTTGTCGCAGGCCTATTCCAAGGCTCACGCTTGGTGCCGCAACCACAAATAGTTAGGACATGAGTGTAGGCAACAGTGCACCTCTTTGTATTTTGGGCACAAAGGTTGTGTGTTCACACCACCTGAGGAATGAGATAAAAGAGGCTACAGGCAGCCCTTAGGGCAACTGCAACACTTTTTTTTAAACGTGTTTTATTTAGGGTTTATGTAATACATTCATCAGTTAATACTAATAATAATAACAATAAAAGTATTTATGAAGCACAAAATTTTGTTCATAGAGACTGCATCTTATACAAGTACATTGCATCTTGGGAAATGTGCACCATTAATACATGCATTTTATTCAGACATTAGTGGCCGTAATTAACTTACATTGTAACGTTAACAACTTGGAATGCACAATATATTCTTGTTGTCAGATTTTTGTCTTTTAAGACAAGTTATATCTGTTAGGTTCAAAATTTAGCTAGTCATTTTGAAGTCTGTAAGTTAGTGCAACAGTTTAGTTTGTCTTACCCATTGTGGGCGTTCCAGTGTGTGTGTGTGTGTGTGTTGTGTGTGTGTGTGTGTGTGTGTGTGGATGTCTCTGCATGGATGTGTATGTGTGTTTGTGTTTGCATACTAATTAATGTGATAACCATGGAACAAATGGAACTTCGACTGACAGAATTTGAAACAACAGGCCATCATTCTTTTCCATGTATTTTTTGTTTGCAGCTGTCACAGATGTCCAATACCTATGGCATGGACCTCTACTTCAAAAAGGAATTTCTGCAGTACACAGGAAGGTAATGTAAAATCAGCTTGATGAGAAGTGGTTGATAACGGGGAGAGCAGCGATAGCTCAGTGGTTACAGCGCCAGCCTCATGACTGAAAGATCTTGGGTTTGATGTGGCAGGAGAATTTTCTTCTCCATGTTAAGCTTTCTGCGCTGACTCTTATTTCAGTGTTTGTTCCACCCCAGTGTTACCGCGGTAGCATGTAAAAGATCCTGGTCATTCTGCCAAAAGTGCAGGCGGCAAATTACAGCTAAACACGCTTTGTATGAAGTGACACTGTAAACTGATGCATGGTTGTATGGTGTACACAGAACTTGTGCCAAGATGGTAGCAGTTTCATATGGCATCAGGCCAGCCATGCAACGACCAAATAACACTGCCAGTGCTCCACTTCAGTGGATATTAAAAAACACATTATAAACAAAAAATCACATAAGTTTCACATATGGCAACAGCAGAGTGATTCTACTCGAGAGCTGAGAATAGTGCTGTATAAAAGCGGTCAGTAAATAATTGACGAGTATGTGTGATTCTTTTTAGAGAAAGCTTCTCTGTAATTGGTTTGTAAAGCACCTTTTCTGCACAGTTAGACTATTGAGTGGATGTGTGGATGTAGAGGAGGTGGTGCTAATATGATTGCTGATGTTCTGTACAGTGTAAATATGTACATATTTTTGTGTGTAAAGCACTTTGAGCTAAGTAATGTTATGGCCATTGTGCTATAGAAGTGCTATGTATTCTTCTTCTTCTGCAATTTGTATGTTAGAAAGATTCATTGGTGGGAGGGGGTGGAGGGGGCAAAGCATGTATGTAGATTACAGATAAGACCAAAATGTACTGATGTTCAGAAATATAAATGTTGTAAAGGAATTAACTTTCTCAAGGCATTGAAGCACTGGACATAGCTCAACCAAAAAAAAACAACAGATAAGTAGATTAGCTCTTCGTCTCATTTTTCATCGTTTTTCACCGTTTTCACCGTTTAATTGTTGTTTAAGTGTCGTTTTGTAGCTTGATCAAGGGGATTACCCTGAAAATTCACACGTTTTGTTTTGTCTAGTAAATAGTGTTATTTTGAACCTTTCATGTGCTTGGATCTTCTCAAAGCATGTTTTGTCCAGCTAGTTAGTGAGTCAGTTCTTGGATTGCAACATCCCGTCGATCATACAGAGTCACCTGAGGATGAGGTTTTGAGCTGGTAAAAAGAAATCGGAACCCAGACCTTGAATCAAGGATCTTGTTTCTGAAATGCCAATTCAGTTTTTTAATTTTTTTTAAAATGGGGGACTATACTTGACTTCTCAAAACATGTTTTGTCCAGTTGGTAGTGTGTGTGTGTGTATGTGTGTGTGTGTGTGCGTGCGTGTGTAAATGCATGCGTGTGTGCATGCATGCATGTTTGTATGTGTGTGTATGTGTGTGCAGGCATGCATGTTTTTGTGACTGTGTATGTGTGTGTGCATATGTGTGTGCGTGTGTGCTGCTGTTTGTGTGTGTTTGTATGTGTGCATGCATGTGTGCATGCATGTGTGCATGCACGTGTGTGACAGTGTGTGTGTTTGTGACTGTGAATAATCATGTGACTTGTTTCTGATTGGCTACTCATACATACCTGAGTAACCTTTGTCTTGTTTACAGTTTCAAGGAGAGAGGGGCGCGAAACACTCTTCTTCAGCTATCAGAGGTGTGTATTTTATGTTACATTTTTAACGTTTATTTATTGTGTCTGTTGATCGATGACCTGTTACATTTGACCTGTCTGAACTGTGCCCTTAATTGTATTTCAGCTCCAACAGCAGCAAGAGAGTACCAGTAAGTACTGACTGCGGCCTGGAGGTGATAGTATGTGTTACATGGCACATCAGTATTTACACAGATACATATATATACATATGATGCAAAGTAAGTAAACATGGTGCTTAATGTCCACAGAAACCACAAGGCTTATTAGGGATGGGGAGAAGGGGGGAAAGGGTATGGAGGTGGGGGAGAGAGGGATATTATATATACCTATCACTACACTGTCACCACCGGAATGACTTCTGCATTAAGGTAGGCAGTGATGAGAGCCATTTTAATGTTTCATAATTGTGAGGGACAAAGTTGCAAGACAGTGTCCACAGACCACAACTTTTGAAGAGAAAGGAGAGCCGAAGCGGATTCGAACCGAGGTCCCTCTGCTTACCAGCTAACGCCTTACCACTAGGCCAAACCGGCTCAGCATATGGTGCTAAGATTACCCCATTTAACAGGAAGGGGTCAGAGCCCAAGATATGCCTTAAACAGGCAAACTGTCAGTATTTTGGCAATTTTCAGTTTTTGATAGATTAGGTGTTGGATGGAAAGGGGATTTAAAAAAAAACTTTTATACTTCAGTAACAAGCGGCTGCATGAAAAATTGTAAGCGAAGCAGTTGTTTCTTTTTTGTGCTTGGTGAAGGGGATGGGGAAGGGGGGGGGGGGGGGGGGGGAAGGGGGCTATGGGAGGGACTATGGGGAAAGAGGTAAGCAAGAGATGTAAGTAACTGGGTGTTTTACTTCCAGTCAACCATGACGGTCATATCAGGGCAAAAGCAAAAGATGAACCCTGTACTTTGACTGCTCCTGTGATGAAAAAATAAGACAAACAATAAAATTAAAAACACACACACACACACAAAAAAAAAAACCCACACACAGAACCCCCCACTTCAGATAGATTACACAAGGCAGTGCGGTCTCTAGGTGCTATAATCTCAGAACACCCACGCACACTCTCCTTCCTGTGTATACATGTAATTTCTGTTCCCAGGAACAGCAGAGGTGCGGGGTGATAGCAGCCAGCGCTGGCAACCACGCTCTAGCACTGTCCTACCATGGCAAGTCCCTGGGCATCCCCGTCACCGTGGTGATGCCCATTGTGGCACCACTCATGAAGGTGTCTGCGTGCCGCCAGCATGGTGCCAACGTCATCGTTAAGGGCAGGGATATTGGAGAGGTGAGCTGGATGTGACGCCACTGTTGAGACTGTGCAGAGGTTTCTGGGCTGTCAATCACCCGAGCAGCTTCGGCCAATCAGAACGTCACAAATTATACGCCTGAATGCGAAAATCCTGAAAGTGGCCGCCCTGCTTGGCCGACAGACTCGAGCGCAGCGGGGCAAGGATGGCTCAGTGGGTAGCGCGTCCGACTGAAAAACCATGCGCAATACTGACGTGGGTTTGAGTTCCCGACACGGCAAGGGATTTTTGTCCCAGAGTCAGCTTCCAGTGCAGACTCTCTTACAGTGTCTGTACAGCCCCCCTGTGCGCTCATGCTAAAAATCCCAAACACTGGCAGCCATACCCCTTGTTTGGACACATGAAAACACTGCACACACCCACAGGAATGGATAGCGCTGCTCTTGTAGCTGCTGTGCCTTACCGAGCAAGGGACAAAGAAATACTAAAAAGTTTTTGTTTTTTTTGTTTTTAAAGAAACAGAGCAAAAAGACTGGTGGGTTCCATAAAACTCAGAATTTGTAATGGCGCACACTGATTGATAATAAGAGGCAGCAGCAATCAGTTGAGGCAAATTACATTCATTTGAAGTCTGGAATCGGACTGCCTTGGTGGTGTTGATCAGCGTAGTGCCTTACACACATTTAATAAATAATAATAATAATAATGTACATTTATCATGCGCTCATCAACGCCCTGATGATAAGAGGCAACGGCAATCAGTTGAGGCAAATTACGTTCATTTGAATTCTGGAATCGGACTGCCTTGGTGGTGTTGATCAGCCTCGTGCCTTACACACACTTAATAAATAATAATAATAATGTACATTTATCATGTGCTCATCAACGCCCTGATGATAAGAGGCAGCAGCAATCAGTTGAGGCAAATTACATTCATTTAAGTCTGGAATCGGACTGCCTTGGTGGTGTTGATCAGCCTAGTGCCTTACCGCTGGGCCAAAGGGCACTAGGCCAGACTGGCTCATAACTCTTTTGAGCATTACACTGTTTTTAAAATTTAACTTGCTTCAATGATGTGGGATAGGTCAAACTGCAAGCTGTATTGTGTTGGTAAGTTTCATTTTGATTTCATTATACTAGTCGTATGCACTGGTAGTTGTCATTATAATTGTTTAGTGATAAAAATTTTTTTAATCGTTTATGTCTATTCCTTTAGCATCAGTAAATCAGACAGAATGGTTGATGTTATCTGCATCTCCTAGTATTATACGCATTTTTTAATTAAAAAAAATTGAAACAAGGGCAGTATTGAAGGGATGAAGTCTTTCAAAATTTTGTGATTGATCTTTATGCATGTGCAAGAGAAAATAATCTGAAACAAATTTGACTGCTAGTGATCTGAAATAAATACCTTTCTGTCATAATAAACACCTTTCTTTTTAACATTTTTTTAAATGTGTTTGGATCCTCTTTTATGCATGTACATTTTGTTTTGTGATAGTGTATGGATTGATCTTGTAGATTTGGCTTAAAAAAGGTTTACATACAAGAAGAAGAAAAAAAAGGAAAAAGGCTGAGTTTATGTAGCTTGTGTTTACACGCATGCTGAATGAGAGTTACCGTAGGCGACTCAGGTCTTTGTTGTTGTACTTGTGTTACATATTTCAAGCATTATTTAACTCCCTTGTGTGTTGAACATACAAGACAAGTTTTGAAATTTACAGAGTTTTGAACATACAAGGCATGTTTTGAAATGTGCAGTTTCGACCATACAAGACGAGTTTTGAAATTTGCAGTTTTGAATATACAGGATGAGTTTTGAAATTTGCAGAGTTTCAAATATACAAGAAGAGTTGAAATTTACAGTTTTGAACATACAAGAAGAGTTTGAAAATTTGCAGTTTCAAACATACAGAAAGAGTTTTGAAATTTGCAGAGTTTGAGCGTCATGAGGTGACCCTGTGCGGTTGACAGGACGTTAAAATCCAGTAACTAACTTCTTGTTTGAAAAGGGGCTGCAGCAATATTTTTGGAAAGATTGTTGATTTCCTCATAATACTTAACACTAAGTATATCTCCATAGGAACAGCTGTATTAATAATACTGATACTAATTAAAATATTTGTAAAGTGCAACATCTTGTCCATAGAGACTATTCTAAGCATGCATTCACATGCACGCTTGCCCACACACACACATGCATGCACGCACGCATGCACACACACCCATTCTTCTTCTGTGTTGTGCATTTGTGAAATAAACTTAGATTATGTCCTCAAATTTTCAGTCCAAGAAGCATGCTTTGAAAATTGCCAAGAAGACTGGGCTGCTCTATATTAATGGGTAAGGCTATTTTTATATATATTTTATTTATTTGTACAAGCTTTCTAGGAATTTTGTGTACATACACATACATGCATGTGTGTGTGTGTGTGTGTGTGTGTATGTGTGTGTGTGTGTATGTGTAGGTTGGGTATGCGCGCATGCACGTAGTTGTGTTCTTGCTTGAGCTTATGTTTGTACATGTGTGTGCATGCGCATGTGTGTGCCTGTGTTTGTACGGGGATGGGATATGTGCACAATTGTGCACTTTGTTTGTGTGTGTGGGGGGGATTCTGTGTGTGTTTGTGTGTACATGTGTGTGTGTGCGTGTTTGTGTGTGTGTGAGTTTGTGTGCGTGTGTATGCATGCATCTGTGAATGTGACAAATGCATGCGCCTGTATGCCTCTCTAAGCTCCCCAGGCTTTTAGGAGATGGCGCACCGGAAATAAGACATTGTCATTATCATACCCCAAGGTATGACCACCCACACATCCTGGCAGGCCAAGGCACGATGGGCCTCGAGATCCTGGCTCAGGTTCCGGACCTCGACGCCTGCATCATCCCAGTGGGGGGAGGGGGGCTCATTGCTGGAGCAGCCATGGCCATCAAGAGCCTCAACCCTGATGTCAAAATTTATGTGCGTATTTGGGTGTTGATAGTGTGTGTGTGTGTGTGTATGTTTTTGCATGTGTGTGTGTTTGTATATATATATGTTTTTGCATGTGTGTTTGTGTGTGTGTTTTTGCATGTGTTTGTGTGTGTGTGTTTGCATGTGTTTGTGTTTGTTTATATATGTTTTTGCATGTGTGTGGTGTTTTCTTTTGCATGGATGTGTGTGTGTGTGTTGTTGGGGTGGGGGGTGGGGGGGGGGTGTCAGTGATGGTTTGCTTCATTTGACTGGTGACTCTCAGAGTTTGATTCATTCAGTTGATTAGATTGTTGCTTATATGAACAGTTGCTGAGGTAATTTCATTACATCATTATATGTCTGTAATTATTTGTCATTTCAGAAATGATGGCTATTATCTGTACAACTAACTTGCTTGAATTTGTTTGGTGGCAATCCCCATTGAGCTTTTACATTTTCACAACAGTTTTTGGTTTTTGTAGCCAGACGTGAAAGTCACAGCAGTGTTTTGAGTATAAATCTGCCCACTTAATTCTCTGTATTATTTTTGCATGAAGTTCTTGCCCAGTCCAGATGAGACTCTGCATGGGTGTTAGAGTAGACACATGCTTGCTTGTTTATACCTTCAGGGTGTGGAGTCTGTGCGGTGTGCAAGCTTTTCCGCTGCGCTGGAAGCTGGGCGTCCTGTCTACACGCAGAGCAGCTCCACACTGGCTGATGGTATGTGTCTGATTTGCCGCCCAGTCTCTCCTAGGCCTTTTAGTCTCTCACACGCTAGGCCTCTCACTCTCTCCTAGGCTAGGCCTCGCACTCTCTCCTAGGCCCCTCAGTCTCTCCTACACCTCTCAGTCTCTCCTAGGCTAGGTCTCTCACTCTCTCCTAGGCCTCTTGGTCTCTCCTAGGCTAAGCCTCTCAGTCTAGTCTCTCCGAGGCCTCTCAGTCTCCTAGGCATCTCAGTCTCTCCTAGGATAGGCCTCTCGCTCTCTCTTAGGCCTCTCACTCTCTCCTAGTCTAGACCTCTCACTCACTCCTAGGCTAGACCTCTCAGTCTCTTCTAGGCTAGGCCTCTCAGTCTCTTTAGGCCAGGCCTCTCAGTCTCTTTAGGCCAGGCCTCTCAGTCTCTTTAGGCTAGGCCTCTCAGTCTTTTCAGAAGACAAACTGTGTATGTGACCACCTGAAACAGAGCAAGGCCCAGCGTGCCTGTGCAGAATCAACAAACAAGGGAGTTAATTAGCTCTAATACCGCTGATGGAGCTAACATGCCCTGTAGTTACTCGCATGCCAGGTTAGAGTTGCCATAGGTGAGTCAGGTCTTTGTTGTTGTGTTTGTGTGATGTCTTACAAGTGCTAGTTAATTCCCTGGTTTGTTGATTCTGTTCTTGTGTGTTTGTGTTGTTTGCTGTTTGCGTGTGTGTGTGTGTGTGTGAGCGTTTTTATTCCTCTTGTCTCTTAGGCGGCCACATTCCGTCTTCAAGGGGTGACCTAGTTTGTGACCTGCATTTTCGTGTCCAAAACAAACAGAAACAACCACACCCCAGACTGATATGATGCTGGTTCTGAGAAAAGTTGATCTGACCTGAAGAATAAATTGTACTTCTTCTTCCTTCGTGGTGCTTCAGTTCATTCTGCTTTATGTCCTCAGATGCTAAAGAGCATATTAGGGACAATCTGTAGAATTATCTTGTCTTGGATGCTAAAGAGCATATTAGGGACAATCTGTAGAATTATCTTGTCTTGGATATAAAATAGCTAAAACCAGTGGGGGGATGCGAAACGAGATGAGCTTGGTCCAGATGGTGCTTTACGTCCACTGAAAACATAAGGTTCATTGCAAATATTAGGGACAAAGGAGAATAAATTGCATCATATGTCTGTTTATTTATATACTTTGGTTTTGACAGAACCAAAAAGGAACGTCTTGCTATGGTCAGTTGAGGTTATTACAAGCAACTCATACCCATTAAATATAAAGCCGCTTGTATGTATTTCAATACTATAAATGGCTCTGGTCCTGCTTACCTTCCTTCCTGAACTGCTACATCGCTGCACTCCGTCTCATACACTACGCTCTTCTTCTGACACGCGCATGCTGAAAATCCAGCGATACCAACGCAAGACTCATGGTTTTTGCACTTTCTCTTGCTTTGGACCCCACATTTGGAATTCACTCCCACAAGATCTTAGACACTGCTCAACCCTGTCATCTTTTAAAGCCAAACTGAAAACTTCCTCTTCTCACAGTATTTCCGCCCCAACGAATATCTATACCCAGTTTCTGCTACAGTCATTGTGTGTGTGTGTGTGTGTGTGTGTGTGTGTGTGTGTGTGTGTGTATGTGCGTGTGTGTGTGTGTGTATGTGTTTCCATATAACACCTTATGTAAACTGTTTTGGTAGGATTGTGCTCTACGTGTGTATAGAATATCATATTTAGGTTAATATGTATCATGTGAGCACTCAGGGCGTTGTTGAGCACATGATAAATGTACATTATCATTATTGTTCAGTTTACCCAAGGAGATTTCTCTCTCTCTCTCTCTCTCTCCTGTGAATGTCTTGGTTATTAGTAGTAATGTAGCAACGGCAGATATGTGAGTTGGCCTTTGTGCTAATATCTTCACCGTTGAGAAATAAAGTTCAATCAATCAATCAATCAATCAATCTCCCTGATATAACCGTAATGGTTGACTGGGCGTAAAACACCAAGTTACTTACTTACTTACTTACTTTCTCTCTCTTTTATCTGATATTTTACTGCCTTATCTGCTGGTTGTATGCTTATACATGTATAACTGAGTGATATATGCATGTGTGCATCTGGTGCGGTGAACACACACATTTTTGTAAGGAAGGTTTCGTGCTTCATGCATACATTTTCGCTCATTCATTTATGCTTCATATATATGTATATAAATGAGGCCTTGCAAAAAAAAAAAATTATATCAAATCAGTAGCTTAGCAAGGGGTAGTTCTTAGGTTTGACTGAACCTAAACTACAATCCTTGTAAAATAAAGTTTTTGAGTTTGAGCTCTCTCTCTCTCTCTCTCTCTCTCTCTCTCTCTCTCTCTCTCTCTCTCTCTCTCACCCCCCCCCCCCCCCCCCTCCATTTCCTTTTTCTTCTTTCTCTCCTTCCACCCTCTCTCACTCATTCTCTCTCTTTCTCCTCTCCCTCTCTCTTGATCTTTTTTTCTGTCTTTTTTTCTGTTGTGCTCATCAAACTTTGTGATGCTAGCAGTACAGAAGCATAAAGCATAAAATGCCTTTCAAAGTGCTCTCTCTCTCTCTCTCTCTCTCTATTGGGTGGTTCAGTGAAGCTGGTTTGCACGAGTAAATGCCGTTTGTAATCTTTCGCATAGGAAGTTGTGAGAGGTCGCAGCGTCACTTCCGGGCTGATTTCTGAGTAGGCGTTGCTTCACGCTGTGTATAACAATGGAAGCTGAAGCTAGAACTGCGAAGCAGTACAAATGCCACCACTGTTGCAGTTGCACAAATTACTGGGGAAAGGGGGATGGAGAGTGGAAAAAAGTGTCTTTGCGTCGTTTTTTGGCTGACCAGAAGATTGTGAGTTTGTGGGAAAAAAAATGTCTTTGCGTCGTTTTTTGCGTTTTTGGGGCATCCTATAGCACGAGCAACAAGTTATTGCTTGTTGCCAGACACATTCTGACTACGGGCCTCCAAAAATGTGTTTAAAGTTGGCAGTGTAAAATTTGGAGATTCACTGTCACCACCTTCCATTGTGAAGAAAGTACGCACCGGAAGTAAAAGCAGCCAAGGGACTTAAGTGGTGCCAGCAAAAGTCAAGGGAGTTAACAACCCCACCTGAACTGCCCAATATTTAAAGACATGTCCAAGTCACATCAGCCCCAAAGCATTCAGGGTTCGAGCATGTTAACTTCACCCTGATATAACTGTCATGGTTGACTGGGCATAAAATGATAATGATAATAATACATTGATAGCGGTCATTTCTACAGCACCGTGTCTCACTGAGGAGGGTGAGCACACTGCACTTTACAAGATCGACAAAAATGTGTACATTAAATCCTCAAAAATAATATATAGTCATAATATTGTATTCCTCACACACCAACTGCTTACTCATGCACACACACACACACACACACACACACACACACACACACACACATGCACCACACACCATGCACACACACACACACACACACACACACACACACACACACATATACATATGAAGGCACCATCTGAAATTACTTGGCGCACACACACACACACACACACACACACACACACACACACACACACACAAGTATGAAAACATCATTTGAAACCACTTGTCGGTGTATTGTTGGTGGAAGTGAGTTTTTAATGTAGTTTTGAAAGCATGGGAGGATTGAATGTGACGGATGTCAAAAGCGAGAGAATTCCATCGCTTCGGAGCGTGGTCGGAGAAACAGCGTTGGCCCAATCATACATCTCTCAATTTGAGCGTGTT
This sequence comes from Alviniconcha marisindica, assembly GCA_018857735.1. Classification (NCBI taxonomy): domain Eukaryota; kingdom Metazoa; phylum Mollusca; class Gastropoda; family Provannidae; genus Alviniconcha; species Alviniconcha marisindica. The sequence goes on along the minus strand of JABMCL010002815.1, from coordinate 219,109 downwards.
AACCCAAGCCAGAATCATTTATGTTCTCAACCATGTAGCTCAAGATGTGTGGTGTGCTCACAACATGGGAATTTTCAGTCTGTGTGCTGTCTCTTCTGTTCCCACGGTCGGTACGTCTTCATCAATTGAAGCTCTTCCTTTGGACCTTGTTACTGATGACCTGCTTGAGGCCGATGTTAGTAAGGAAGAAATGCTGGCAACTCTTGCACGTGTAAAATCGAGAGAGGCGGCTGGTCCTGGCTCGCTGCTAGGTGAGATCTTCAGATCCTCCGCCCGCACCATTTCGCTCTTTGCACACGTACACGTTCTGCCAAGCTGTTTTTCTGAAGCTAAAGACCTAATTGATAAGCGCTAGCATTAGTCTGCTTTTTGAGAAGGGCGCTGCTGCTGATCCTAACCAACTGCAGAGGACTGTGCTTGCTGAGTGTAATTGGCAAAGTTAATCATGATATTAATCATGATAATAATTTATTTTGTAAAGATTTGTAATGCATCTAAACTACAGTTTCATGAACCCTTAGCACTGCAAACACACAAAAGGTGCAAAAGAATGCTGCTTATTAATATTAGGACAAAACACAACTTTTGCAAAGTTTTGGGGTAATCCCCTTAATCAATAGCTGCAAAACAACGCTTAAACAGTGAAAAACAATGAAAAATGAGTAGGGGAGCTAAACCACTGATCTGTTTTTGTCTTGTCAGTCCTTGGAAGAATATGTTTCAGATTTTGTTCTTCTCAGCGCTGCATATATAAAGCAGCTTATCATCAAATGTAAAATTCCAAGGCAGACATCAGTAAATTCGTGTATATTATAAATTACCTAAATTAGCTTAAAACAAACAATCTAAAATGGTAAATACGCTATACATATAATCTGGATACACATTCAAGGTTCATTTCAAATGACGCAGCCCTCTCTATATATGTCCATGTTACAAATAGCTACAAATGTTGATTTGCCTAGTTTATTTGCACTTTTTTTCAATATGTGACTTATTGTATTGTGATTCTTGCTGATAGTTGCTTAGTTTTTTTCTCTCCAACTGATCACTTTTTTCACGTTAAAATGCGATGGTTGCAAATGATTTATATGCCTGTGCCAAGCTTTACATTGGGTTTATTAACTTGGATAAAGCATTTGACTCTTTTGACCATGCTCTGCTTCGCTTGTTTGATTGTGACTAGAAATTTTGGGTCGTATGTTGATTGTTATAAAAAGCTTTGTCCGCATCTGTGTAAGGTGTGGCGCTGCTTGCCTGATTATGTGCTTTTAAGAAAGATCTGTTATTAAGTCTGATCAGTGGTGAACTTGCTTATGGCAGTGTGTTCAGGGTTAAAAAATAAAAGTTTTCCTGAAACACGAATGACTGCTAACATTCTGAAACAAGATCCAAACACATAAAAGCCTACAGGTTAAAAGGAACGCTATTATTATTGCGTTTTGTCATAATAAATAGTTTCTTCAGGTGTTGATGGTATTTTATTGTTACCCACCAAAAAAAAACAGATCTCTGTTTGATTATTTACTGATGATCTTACTTTTCCTAGTATGCAAGTTGTGGGTTTGCAGACCCGGCTTAATGCACACTGCATATTGCTACTCGTTAATGAGACTTTTTTGTTTGTTTGTTAATCTGGATAAATCTAATAGAATGAATTTGAGAAAAAAAGTGGCTGAAAATGCTTTTGGTGAGATCTGGTGGTTTTTTGGAGACTGTTATTTGGTGGCCGCTGACAGCTATGAATATTCAGATCCTCAGCTGTATAAAAAATGGCTGTTGATAGTTTTATATCAATAGCCTACAGTGAGTACAAACTACCTTTGAAATATCATGGACTGTAAGATGGCTTGTTGCTTCTTCATCGGAACACATTTGTTTTTGGGTTTTTTAAACACAGTTGTACTTGTCCAACCTTGTTAGGCTCCTCAGAGATTTGTGGATTCAAACAGTGTATCAACCGGAATTGCTTCATCTCTTTGTACGCAACAGAATTCCAATACGTCTTCCAACGAAAACTCCCAGTGACGCGGTTTATGATCAGCAGGTCATACCCGCTTGCCATTTCTTCTGCCACAAATTGTTGCGGTATAATACAGCTTATTGCCAATTTGGCAACGGCACACGGGATTTGTTACGGTGCCAAGCACACTCACCGACACAGTCATGCCAATCAGCAAATGAGAACGGTAGTAGAATGGACGAGTAGAAGAAAACATGAAGATGAAAAAAAGAAATGAATTTTTTTTCATACATAGATAGAAGATAAAAACAAGATAATAATATAATAATAATAGATTACTTATGGCACCGCATCTCGTAAGACCCCAGAGGGCTTACAGACATATGGATATGCTCATTTATTACACATGCACACATGTGCACTTGTGTGCTCGCCCCCCCCCCGCCCACCCCCACCCCCAACACACACACACTACAAATATAATAAGATGCATCAAATATTGGCTCAGTTTGCTGAAACAACCGAAATGCAGTGCATTTTAAACAAGCCTACATAATATAATGATGACTTACTTTGCAGAAGCAAAGAACGAGCGTATGGGTTACTTTTGTTATGCATGGCATAGTTGTGTGGCGACTATCACAGCCGTACTAAGCTCCTTGCATAAGAGCGTCCACCCTCCAGAAATAAAGGTAGACCCTCCGAAGATGGCATGTGGCTGCCCCATGTGGCAGGGTAATAAAAAAAATGGTCACACACAGTCCTCTCACCCAATGGAATGCTTTTTGTCAATGTACGATCGCCTGTATACCAGGTGACCCTCAGAGTGTTCAGCTGGGGGACGCTGTAACAAAAAAAACAAAAAAAAAATTGAGATCACATCAGGTGGCTGATCTTTAGAAACTGTATTGGCCACTTGTGGTTATTTGGTTTCAAGTCTGAATCCTTGTGTGTGTGGGTGCCTGTGTGTTTGTGTGTGTGTGTGTGTGGGTGGGTGGGTGCCTGTGTGTGTGTGTGTGGGTGCCTGTGTGTTTGTGTGTGTGTGTGTGTGCGCATGCTTAGAATAGTCTCTATGGACAAGATTTTATGCTTTACAAATACTTTGATAATTATTATTAAATCTTTAACAATTCCCATGTCACTTTTTTTTTTTTTTTTTTTTTTTCAACAGTGGTTTGGCCTTGTACATACATAATTATGTGAGTGACCGATTTCACTGATACATATTCAAGCTTTAAACGTTCTTTTGAACAGGAAAAATATCTCAGTGTCCTGTTTTTGTTGTGTGAAAAATCTGCATTTTGTAAGAGCTATCCATTATTATTATTATTGTCTCAACTGCTTCAAACTGCTTTACACATTTCCAATTGTGTGCCTCTTTTGTTAACAGTCGCTGACTATATTGCGCTTTGACACAGACCCAGTCCATGTGTTGTTGTTTTTAGTCCTCTTGCCATGCTATGCTGATTCTTCTCCCTCAAGCTCTTTCAAGAGTGTCTGCAAAGCCTGTCTGTTCAGAAACTATTTATAAGTTGTTTGTGTGTGTGTATGTGTGTGTGTGTGTGTGTGTGTGGTGTGGTGTGTGTGTGCATGCCTGTGTGTGTGTGTGTGTGTACCTCTTTCTCTCCCTCCCCCCCCCCACACACACTCTCACTCTTTCTCTCCCAAAGTTGTTAAAACATCATTTTAGCCTTTCTTGATATTTTTTTCTATTTATTTTGCTTCATATTGTTGTCTTGTGCAAGTTGTAGTTTTGTTCAAATATTGACATTTAGAAAGCAACAACAACAACACGCACACACACACACACACACACACACACACACACACGGTGCAGTAACAAAATTAAAAATGTGTGAAATATGTAAATTAAGTTTGAGACACTCACAGTCAGAGGGATAATTTAGTTTTTTGGTGGAAGATATGCAGCTGTGTTTTCCAAACAGTTCAGTGCGTGACAAGAAGTTGCTGATCATTGTTGCTCCTCATTGATATCAACTTACGCATCAGTCCCAAGATGAGTGTTACTGTCTAGGTTTGGCGGTGCCTGTGGTTGGAGTGAACGCATTCTTCACAGCCAAGGACCTGGTGGACAAGGTGTTAATAGTCAAGTGAGTATGATTCTGCCATTGGTTTGCTTGAACGTCATCTCTGGCTGGCTGTTAGATAGGTCCAGATGGACCTAACGCTACTATCCTTGAGTATTAAAGTTTTCGAGTTTGAGTTCTGTGATCAAGCACCTTTCAGATCTCCTTCACCTTTAGGCTCCTTCCCAGCAGCTCCGCTCTTCTGCAGACACCCAGGTGATTCTGCCAGTGCTTTGCTTGAACGTCATCTCAGGTCAACATACCTGTCGACCTGTACAGATTACAGGTATAAAAAATAAATAAATCGTTATTTTGGGGGAGGGTATGGATACAGGAAAACATAATTTTCATGAGATTTTGTTGTTGTTTTAAACTGAGCAAAAAGATTGAAAAACTGTCGAACGAGCAGCCGACACACGCCATCGCCAAAAGCACACAGACTGGTAGTGCAATAGGCTAAGAAGTCTCGTTCGAAGTGAGATTTGAACTCGTGTATTCAGCACAACATTGCTTCTTCCTTCCACTGCCACACGTGCCGGTTGGAATTCAAAATGCTGCTACCACCAGTGAAAAAAACAAAAGACCCCCGCCTGCATAATAGAAATACAGGTTCACAAACTATGGACTACGGTTTACTCCCTAGAAGGGGTTGACAGCTATGGATCAAGCACCTTACAGACCTCCTTCACCGTTACACTCCTTCCCGGCAGCTCTGCTCTCCTGCAGATACCCAAGTGATCCGAATACCATCCTTCAGCGCTAAGTGTAGTGGTCAGCATGCTTCCTCTTACCAGGCTTCAGCTGTCTGGAACCAACTCCCTGTTTCTGTCCGTCATGCTGTGTCTGTCAGTTCTTTCAAATCTTCCTTGAAAACCTTTCTTTTCAAACCTTTCTCTTCAGACTCATTGCTCTGAGACACCTGTGTGCGTGTGTGTGTGTGTGTGCGTGTGTGTGTGTGTGTGTGTGTGTGCGTTGTGGGTGGTGGTGGCAGTTGTGTGTGTGTGTGTGTGTGTGTGTGTGTGTGTGTGTGTGTGGGGACATTTGAATGGGTGTATGTTCCAGGGAGGAGGACATCAGAATGGGTGTGTGTTTCAGGGAGGAGTACAGCTGAATGGCTGTGGGTTTTTAGGGAGGAATACATCTGAATGGGGGGGGGTTCAAGGAGGAGTGCATCTGAATGGGAGTGTGTTTCAGGGAGGAGTGCATCTGAATGGGAGTGCATTTCAGGGAGGAGTACATCTGAATGGGGGTGTGTTTCAGGGAGGAGTACATCAGAATGGGGGGGTGTTTCAGGGAGGAGTACATCTGAATGGGAGTGGTGTTTCAAGGAGGAGTACATCTGAATGGGAGTGGTTTCAGGGAGGAGTACATCTGAATGGGAGTGTTTCAGGGAGGAGTACATCAGAATGGGTGTGTGTTTCAGGGAGGAGTACAGCTGAATGGATGTGGGTTTTAGGGAGGAATACATCTGAATGGGCGTGTGTTTCAGAGAGGAGTACATAGCTCTGGCCATTCTGCGGCTGATTGAGCAAGAGAAGGCGGTAGTGGAAGGTGCTGGAGCAACAGGGCTGGCTGCCATTATTCAAGGGCTGGTTCCAGAGCTTAAAGGAAAAAAGTTAGTGCACAGAGAGAGAGAGAGAGAGAGTTAATGATGATGGTGACGATACTTGATGATGATGATGATACTTGAGAGATGGGATTACGGGTAGGTAGTAATATAATGATTCATTTTCTTTATATATTGCTGTTTCTCATATGGCACATGTACTTGTATGTTATACATTGTTAGTTCTCATAATTACATGTATTATGTTTGTGAAACTTAGAGAATGTTGGAGAATGTTGTAAAGCGCAGTGAGTTTGGGTACACCACAGAATAGCGCTATACAAAAGTTATCTCTTATTATTATGACACAAGGATAGATTTAAGCACATCAGCTTTTTTTCTCTTTTTTTTTTTTACAGTTCTTGACCTGGTGACACACTCAATACTTCAAAATAAAATATAAATATTTTTGGAAAAATAAAATAATTATGAATTATTATGGCACTGTTGCCCCCCCCCTCCCCCCCTGCAACAATAACATCAACAAAAATCAGTAGCCTACAACTGTAGCTAAAATGATAATGTACATGTATGTGTGTGTGTGTGTGTGTGTGTGTGTGTGTGTGTGTGTGTGTGTGTGTGTGTGTGTGTGTGTGTGTGCATGCATTTGTGTGTGTGTGTGTGTGTGTGTGTACGTGCTGTGCGTGTTTCATGAGTTTGATTTATTAAGATACTATTTACAATTCATTTTAGGTTGTGCTGCAATGTATGAGGTTGAACAACAATTTAAATTTCCCACTGGGATGAATCAAGTATGTTGTTATTGCCCACAGGCTGAATTTACCCCTCAGAAACCCGCGACCCCTTCCAGTGGACAGAAAATGGCGAAACTTGGCTTGGAATCATAACTTGGCCCCAATATCTCATTTCACATACTCATTTTAAAAAAGAAAAGGAAAAAAAAAAAGGTGACCTTGACCTGGATTTCCTAAGTGTCCTGCCAGTAGGTCTGGGAGTCAGTGTAGTGGTCAAATTTTGTGATGAAAATATCTTCTGAACTGCTCAACCTGATGTAACCAACAATCAACACACACAGGAGTTAATTAGCACTCGAAAGATGTCACACAAACACAGCAGCAAAGGCCTGAGTCACCTACGGAAACTCTCACCTGGCAGGCGAGTAAATACAGGCTACGTAACCTCCAGCAGAGGTACATCACCTTTTCTTTTGTGACCAAACTTGGTACCGTGGTGCATCTCCCGGAGCCTGTGTTTTTATTTGACAGTGTACTATGTAGAACAGCTCTCGAGAAATGTGCTTGCCTATACGACGACACATAAAGAACAATTAAAAACACAGCTGTTCTTTATGTGTCGTCATATAGGTGAGTACATTTCCCTAAAGCTGTTCTATTTTGTCAACCTCACCAGAAGTTGTTCACTCACTCCTAGTTTACTATGCAGATATTTTCCAGCATGTTTTAGGTTTTGACAAAATATGTTTTGGCTTGGTAAGGTTGACTGGGCGTTAAAAATCAGTTACTTATTGATCATTGCATGCTCGCTTTTTCAGGGTTGTGGTAGCTTTGTGCGGCGGCAACATCGACACAACTGCTCTAGGTCGAGTGCTGGAGAGAGGTTTGGCAGCTGAAGGACGTCTGGTGCGTTTCATCGTGACCGTGAGCGACCGACCGGGTGGCATCGCTGAGCTCACCAAACTGGTGTCTGAGCTTGGAGTGAGGTAAAGCAAATCACCCCCAGCGTGCCATCTCTTTTGTGACCTTGAGGTTTCAGGGATGACATGACTAAATGTGGCACAGGATTAACCCCTTCACTGCCATGATGTCACTTGAAAACGACCGATAAAAGTGCAAAATTTGAAATCCTTCAACTTTTTTGTTTTCTTTTTCGCGCTGGCCTTGGAGAATATTTTTCATCAAAACTCATCGCACTGAAAGGAGATGTTACAGGAGCGGAAAATCACCTGTTTTTGAGGTGTGTCCGTGCATCTTTCAGCCCAGATATTGTACAGGGTGGGGCCGTGAAGGCGTTAACCAGAAGAGAGTTAACTGGCTGAGAGTTGCCCGAACTGTCAAACCCCACATTCATCGTTTAAAACAACTCAAAACACAGATATTGCTGCCGTAGGCTACCAGTTGTGACGTTTGTTTATTGTGAATTTGGCACACTAAGCTGTGCAACCAGTTAGATTACATCCCCTGCTTTTTGTACCAAATATTCCAGAGGCTGAAAATGTTTCCCCAGTGATCTCCCCTGATGACATGCAAACTTTAATCAGTCGGCACCTTGTGGGAACCATGCCGTTCTTTAGGTTTCGAGAGAAAGAAGATTGATCGTCTTCTGCTTCTGTATTTCTCTGTTCATGGAGGTGGTACACCACCCGCTGTTTCGGAGATGAATTATGCGTCTGACCATTTTCAATTCCCCTTGCCACTTGGGCAGCCACATTCCGTCTTCGGGGGCTGGCCCAGTGTGTGCTGTATTTTCCTGCGTCCAAACAGTGGTATGGCTGCCAGCGCTTGGGATTTTTAACGTGGTCACTGTTGTTGATGCTTGCAGTTGATTTCTGGAGAATGGACGCTGTTACGTGAGGGGCTTATCATGTCTGAAGATAGTCCCCGCATAACTGTGGAGGACACAACAACAGCTTAATAGTCCCTACATGACTGTGAAGCGCATAGCAGCATCTTAATAGTCCCCGCATAACTGTGCAGCACATAGCAAGGTCTTAATAATCCCTGCATGACTGTGAAGCGCATAGCAACATCTTAATAGTCTCCGCATAACTGTGCAGCACTTAGCAAGGCCTTAATAATCCCTGCATGACTGTGAAGCGCATAGCAACATCTTAATAGTCTCCACATAACTGTGCAGCACTTAGCAAGGCCTTAATAATCCCTGCATGACTGTGAAGCGCATAGCAGCATCTTAATAGTCCCCGCATAACTGTGCAGCACATAGCAAGGCCTTAATAATCCCCGCATGACTGTGAAGCGCATAGCAACATCTTAATAGTCCCCAGCATAACTGTGAAGTGCATAATGACATCTTAATAGTCTCCACGTAACTGTGAAGTGCATGATGACGTCTTAATAGTCCCTGCATAACTGTGCAGCGCATATCAACATCTTAATAGTCCCCAGCATAACTGTGAAGCGCATAATGACATTTTAATAGTCCCCACATAACTGTGAAGCACATAACGACATCTTAATAGTCCCCACATAACTGTGAAGCACATAACGACATCTTAATAGTCCCCACATAACTGTGAAGTGCATAACGACATCTTAATAGTCCCCACTAACTGTGAAGTGCATAACGACATCTTAATTAAGCCTTGGTTTTGCTTGCTGGCCATGGTGATACGATTTGCATCACTGACAAACTGACCCGTCCTTGTCTTTCTGTTTGGCAGCATCAAAGACATCTTGCATGAGAGAGCCTGGCTGAAATCGGATGTCTTCTCTGTTCAGGCAAGTTGATGCTTTGTCTTCCTTCTGTGGGGTTTTATTTTCAGTGGATCAGTTGGGACATACAATGTGTTCTGTTCATGTTAAGAGATGGATTAAACCTACTAACAATTATCAAATAAGATAATAAACGTTGACCACCAGCATCAGATTTTGAATAACCCCACTGCTGTCTGCTTAGCACTGTTGGCCAAAAATCAGACCTGGGATGGGTGGGTGGGGAGGTGGGACAGATGCACCCATTAGGCTCTTTATGAAGAGAGTAGGGCTCTCTTCTCTCTCCGCTTTTTTCCCTTCCCCTCATGAGTCACTCTGTTTAAGGTCTTCCAGATCTAAATATAATGCCTAAAAAAAATCGCTTGCTTGTTTTGTTTTTTTACTACACTTCAACCTAAATAAAAAACATGCCAATGACACTGTGGGAAGGACTGTGCTATCTTGTTGTAGAATATCTCTTTGTGTGTGTGAACTGTCAACAGGTGAAGTGTGTAGTGGAGATGAGAGACTGGGAGCACAGCAAGTTGATGAACAGAAACTCCGGGAGGGACTGTGCTATCTTGTTGTAGAATATCTCTTTGTGTGTGTAAACTGTCAACAGGTGATGTGTGTAGTGGAGATGAGAAACTAGGAGCACAGCAAGTAGATGAACAGAACTCTGGGAAGGATTGTGCTATCTTGTTGTAGAATATCTCTTTGTGTGTGTGAACTGTCAACAGGTGAAGTGTGTAGTGGAGACAAGAGACTGGGAGCACAGCAAGTTGCTGGAGCAGAAACTCCGGGAGAAGTATGCTCAGGTCAGCTGGGGGCCGCTTCATGATGGCAACTTTGATGTAGAGTAACGTAACCTTGACGGCTTTTTTTGTCATCAAGGATATTAATTAGCCCACCGTGATTGCATGTGTGTGTGTGTGTGTTTTGTTTGTGTTTGTTTTTCTCCAGTATTATCAACAATATTTTGTGTGTGTGCATGTGTATGTTTTAAAAAAACTTTTTTTTCTTCTCCAATATATTCAACAATATTTTGCGTGTGTGTGTGTGTGTGTGTGTGTGCGCATGAGTGTGTGTGTGTGTGTGTTTGCATGAAGACTTTTATTATGATAGATGTGTGTCCGTGTCAAAATAAATGTTTGTTTGAACCTTTCTGTTTGGATCTGATGACAGACGATTTGCTTTTTTGTGCGTTGACTTGAATACCATATTTTTATGACATTCCTGTTGGCTGCTATGTTTCTGGTTTGAAGCTGATGATGTCTGATTGCTGTGGAAGTCTGCTACTTGTGAAGAGACTTTAATACAAAGGAAAGAAGAGGAAGAGGAACCATGAAAATGAGATGCACACAGACAGTGGTCGGAACGAAATCTCTGTCTTGGAATTCATTCATGTTCTGAGCAATGGACCGTTGGTAATAATAAAAATGGGAGATTTCTAGCGCACCTACCCTTCGGAAGCGCAAAGCACTCTGCAAGAACGCTTTATAATGCAAAGCCATAAGAAGAAGAAAATATATATAAAACAATCTCTCCCCCCTACCGTTGATGTGTATATACTTGCGTCCTTTCATCAAAGAAATTTGTTTTCAGTCCAAACTGGTGTTTAAAAATTTTTTTATATTACAAAGTGCCCGGAACTAGATGCCGATTTTAAAGCAGCATGAAAAATGCAATGTTCTGTTGCTGTTTGAATAACATCTGCAATATCTTTTTGCATTGTGTGAGACAACTAAGATCTGACTGTTCTCTTAACGTGAGGTTGTTTTGCGCTGGCATTTGTTATCATTTTTGTGATTTGACGCTCAGCGTGATGGACTAAATGACAGTTGCTGCTTTGATTTATTTCAGTTGATGTTACAGTAAACACCACTGTGTTTAGAGAATTGCTTTGTACGACAAATAAAGTTATTGAATAACATAAACATGCAATAATGACCTGTGTTTGGATGTTCTACGTACAGTGCTTTCGCTTTTTCTTTGTGGCACCAGTAGTGATGAAGTCCAGGACGTTGCTGCTGTAGCCTCATGATGCGACCGTTTGTTAACTGTTCGCCTGCTGAGTGTCAGCCATGTTTCTCTATACTTTAAGTTTTGTGACAATATGTGTACATGTCAGTAAACGATGCGTTTATGAAGTTTTATGACAATATGCGTACATATCATTAAATGTGCCTTTATGAACTTTTTATCAGCCTCATGATGCGACTGTTTGTTAACTGTTCACCTGCTGAATGTCAGCCATGTTTCTTTATACTTTAAGTTTTGTGACAATATGTGTACATATCAGTAAACGATGCCTTTATGAAGTTTTATGACAATATGCGTACATATCATTAAACGTGCCTTTATGCCTTATGCCTCATGATGCGACTGTTTGTTAACTGTTCACCTGCTGAATGTCAGCCATGTTTCTTGATACTTTTAAGTTTTATGACAATATGTGTACATATCAGTAAACAATGCCTTTATGAAGTTTTATGACAATATGTGTATATATCAGTAAACGATGCCTTTATGAAGTTTTATGACAATATGCGTACATATCATTAAACATGCCTTTATGAACTTTTTATCAGCCTCATGATGCGACTGTTAACTGTTCGCCTGCTGAATGTCAGCCATGTTTCTTTATACTTTAAGTTTTATGACAATATGTGTACATATCAGTGAACGATGCCTTTATGAAGTTTTACGACAATATGCGTACATATCATTAAACATGCCTTTATGAACTTTTTATCAGATCTACTGCGGTTGTGATGCCTTTGGGACAAATGGATCACGGTTTTGATATTTGTGAAAAACGTCTTGGGTGGATCTTCTGAGCAGAAGAAAACACCACTGTGTTGTTCACAAAATTAAAGGGGATCCTAAGCAAACAAGCCTTGCAGACCCTCTTGTTGGAAATGGGATTAAAGACTGGACACAGAACTTTTGTTGTTGTCAATCTCCGGTCTGGTGATGTGTTAGAAATCAGCATTTCAAAGTCACGAAAAACATGGTTTAGAGTAAATAGAAATAGCAGTAACACCACATTGTATTAAAAAAAAAAAAAGTTTTCTAGAAACCTTTCTGAATGAACTGAGACTGAAGAATGCTGAGCATCACAAATATGCAAGAAAACCGAAAATTTTGAGCATAGTATAGTGTTCTTTTTTTCTTAAAAAATAAATATTTTTACTCAAAAAAGCATGGTTGTGATGTTTTGAAAAAGGCCAGCACATGTGACGGTAGTACTGGTATAAATTCCCGTACGAGTCAGCCCTTTTCTGCACTTTGTTGATGAAAAGCAAACCAAACAGGGCTGCGCCCCGCAGAGCTCAAGTTTGAGGCAAGAGAGTCCTTCTGGTGCATAACTGCTAATAAAACAACCACACAAAGTCTGGAAGTGGAAACACTTGCACATTACCGGGGATAGCTCAGTGGTTAGAGCGCCGGACTCGTGATTGAAAGGTTGTGGGTTTGAGTTCCTGTAGGAGTGGCAGGAACATTTTCTTCTCCCCGAAGGTCAGCTTTTTGTGCTGACATATTTTGGTATCTTTTCCACCTCCATGTTACCACAGTAGCATGTAAAAGATCCTGGTCATTCTGCCAAAAGTGTGTGCGGCAGGTTACAGCTAAACGCAAATGCACCTTACGTATGTGGCTTTGCATGAAGCATCATGGTTGTATGGTGTACACAGAACGCGCCAAGACGGCGGCAGTTTCATGTGGCACCAGCCATGTCAGTGCTGCAAGTACACCACTTTGGTGGATATTAAAAAAATGCACTAAAAAAAAAAGCTTGTCACTCGTGTACAATCACATGCAAGCCCAGTGAGTCTGCTTGAGAGTGGAGAATAGCGCTATATAAAAGTGATCAACAACAACAACAACAACATTTTCTGTGTTTACAGGCCAACTTGTGTTTTTGCTTCGAGTCCCCTTTAAATAATCTGAGGCTGCTATAGCCTTTAAGTGAAATAAACATTGCTTTTGTGATGATCTCCCTGCCTGACACAGTTGATGTAAATACAACTGGAACTATCTTTTTGTAGTCAGTAACGATGTGTTTCGGGCTGCTGTTTTGTGTGTTTGAATTAACATGATGGACACAGATGTTTTAGTCATGTAAAACTTGTTTTAGCATTGCATTGTGTGCCTTTACAGTCAGGCTGAACAGGACATAATTTTAATCCTCTCCCTCTCTCTCAGATCAATAATTATGACAACATCACTAGACCATTCAGTTAGTTATTTGCTTTTTTAACCCCACCCCCTCCTCCCGTTTTGTTGTTGTTTTGTTTGCTTGTTTTTTGTTGTCATTTTGGTCTTTGTTGGTTTTGTTGCCTCTGACGTTTTGACAACAATTTGCCATCTTGCCATCGTAAATGTCTGTGTGATTATCATTTTATCTATAGGTAACACTCAAATAAGCATATTGCTTTTACGATGAATGAATAAAAAAAAGAAGTTTAAACCAACAGGACATAATCATATGTAATATGTACATACTGAAAGTAGAGCGTACTATATTCGAGAACATGACATGTACATACAAAGTCAAAGCAGTGCTTACTATGTTCGAGATGTGCAGTTATAAGAGATACCTCAGTCCTGAAAGACTTGTGTTCTTGGTCAGAATAATATAGGAATTGAGGTCATACTGAGTATATTGGCCTATGAAGAACAGAACTGTCCGGAATTTCTTGATGAACCATCAATAGAACTTGAATTTTTTAGGGGTGGGAATAGCTCAGTTGCTAGAGCATCCAACTGAAAAGCCAAGGCACCGTACTGATGCGTGTTCGAGGCCCTAGTGCAGCAAGGGGGATTTTTCTCCTGGAGTCAAGGTTCAGCGCAGACTCTTTTACGCTGTGCGTGCAGCCCCCCCATGTGCAATTGCATGCATCAGCATCTGAGAGTATGTTAAAAATCCCCAACACTGGCAGCCATGCTGCCGTCTAGACACACACAAAAATACTGCACGCACGGATAGGAACGGGTGGCGCTGCTACTGCGGCTGCTGTAGCCTTGCCTAAGTAAGGTTGACCCATAAGGGATAATGAAGTGCCTTATCAACATGAAATCTGCCAGTTTAAAAGCGGGTCGTTTCCTTGCGTCGCCTTACGCAAGTCACGCGACCCATATGCAATAACGTAGCGCTTATTAACATGAAATGTGCCAATTTAAACTTCTTCTTTTCTCGTGTTGTAGTTTTTTGTGGCGAGGAGCCACTTTCATTTTTTGCTCCTGTTATGCAGTTCTGTTTCGAAACCACTGGCTGTTAGGCCTTCTCTTGTTAAAACATGGACATGGGATCTCTTAACTGTGTAACAGTCCGTCTGCTGTGTACGCAAGGGCAAGATGGACGCTGACAAATCTGTGCAAGTGTCGACTTGGAAGAACGCTAAAAAGCCCCTTTGCTCTGTCTCAAGTGGTATTTTTTACATGCAGCGTGTGTGTGTGTGTGTGTGTGTGCTGTTATAAATGCTGCACTAAAATTATGTCTGTTATGGATGTGCATGTTTGCTGCCTTAATGTAAACATAGTCAGTGGAGTCATATAACTTTTATCAGTGATTTTAATTAAAGACACAGGAATTTTAATTAATGACACATTTTTCAATGTGTAATTCCTTCCTTTTATCTCCTATTTCATGTACCATTCCATTTAAAAAATTTTTTTGTGTGTGTGTGTCAAATGGATTGCGAGGTCAGTGACATACTTAGACACAACTACCACATAATCACCAGTCTTTACCCTTGGTGTGTGCGTGTGCGCGTGTGTGCATGTGTTTGACAGGGTACATTTTTTTTAGAAAATCTGTTTTACATGGACATGATGATAAACATGACATTGTAACTTTAACATCTATTTTTAGAAGGGAGACCACATATTTTATGCCATGCCAGTGACAGCAGCTTTGATGCTGTATTGAGATCTTTGAAACTGGTCACATCTATGAATCTTTGTTTTCTCACTGCTTTTTGGGGTGTCCATTACCTTTTCTCATAACATTTTACTTGTGTATAGTATTACTAATGAGGTTATGTATTGCAATTTTTTGTGTGATTTTTTTTATTTTAATTTTCATCTCTGTTGCATAATCTTCTTGCATTGATGAATAAACGCCCTTGAATTGTCAAATCCAAGGTCACTTGGCTTGATTGTCCCATTTAGAACCACTGAAGATTCATCCGTTTAAAACCTACTACTGCTAGCAAAACTTTCTTTTCCCTCCACTGTGTCCCGTAAATTCTTTTCAAGTAGACTACTGTGGTGTGTGTGTGTGTATTTAATTCTGGATAGTGTGTGTGTGTGTGTGTGTGTGTGTGTGTGTGTGTGTGTGCAGGGTGATGTAGGCCTTGCTGTTTGGCTTTCTGTGGTTTGAATGGTTTGTAGTTTTGTTGTTGTTGTCATTTTCCATGTGTGTGTGTGTGTGTGTGGTGTGTGTGTGTGTGCATGATGCAGGCCTTGCTGTTTGGCTCTCTGTGGTTTGAATGGCTTGTAATCATAGGGTGTATTTTTTGTCGTTTTCCACTTGTGGTGTCTCAACTTGGCTGTTAAGATTTCTGTACAGCACGCCAAGGTCTGTTTTTATGTTAAGAGGTTTGTGCTGTACAAATATTTCATTATTACTATTTCAGTGGGGGATTAGAGTGTGTGTTTTTTTTGTGGGTATATTTTGTGTTTTTCAGGACGTTTCTGTCATGTTGTAATAATGATGATAATAATAGGGAATTTAAAGTGCTGACAGACTGAACATGCTTTACAACTTAAGAAAAGCATGCAATGTGCAAATACTCATACTCATAGCAAAATGTACACATATAATCATGCGCCACACATGCTCGTAGGTTTGCGTGCACATCCACAATGTTGATAAAGAACAGACAGGCAGACACACACACACACACAATGCCAATAAAGAACACACACACGATTGTGCACATGCACACAATTACTTGCATAATCACATGCAAATGCATGCACGATGCCAATAAACGACAACACAAACACACACACATACACACATGCAATCACGCACACACACAATTGTGCACATGCACACACATACTTGTATAATCACATGCAAATGCACACACAATGCCAATAAAGAACACACACACACACACACACACACACAATCACAGGATCATGCGCACTTGCATACACAATGCCAAACACACATAAAGAAGCCGAGGAAGGCAGTAAGCAATCTGATGTAGAAAAAAGAAAGAAAGAAAAAATGCTATACTTGTGGCAGCTACAGGGTAACTGAAGCCTTTTCATTTTATGGGTTGCAGCTTTGAAAATCAAACAGTATTAACCCCTTCACAGCCCCAGCCTGTACAATTTCCGGGCTGAACAATACACATATACACACTCGCAAACATGGTCAAATAACAAATCTACTTTCAATACTGTGATTTTTGATAGAAATCCTTTAACGTGTTCATGTGGGGGGGGGGGGGGGGGGGGGGGTCTTAATTATTTCAAATTTGGCACTTTTGTGGGTCGTTTTTTGTAGTGCAAGCATGGCAGTGAAAGGGTTAAACTTAATGCCTCTACTACACACCTTAACTCAGAGTGTGTGTATGCATGTAACAAAGGGGATGTCAATGAAAGTGTGTGTATGCATGTAACAAAGGGGATGTCAATGAAAGTGTGGGTATGCATGTAACAAAGTTAGGGGATGTCAATGCAAGTGTGTGTATGCATGTAACAAAGTCAGGGGATGTTAATGAAAATGTGTAACAAAGTTAGAGAATGTCAATGAAAGTGTATGTGTGCATGCAACAAAGTTAGGAGATGTCAATGAAAGTGTGTGTATGCATGTAACAAAGTTAGGGGATGTCAATGAAGGTGTGTGTGTATGCATGTAACAAAGTTAGGGGATGTCAATGAAGGTGTGTGTGGATGCATGTAACAAAGTCAGGGGGTGTCAATGAAAGTGTGTGTATGCATGTAACAAAGTCAGGGGGTGTCAATGAAAGTGTGTATGCATGTAACAAAGTCAGGGGGTGTCAATGAAAGTGTGTATGCATGTAACAAAGTTAGGGGGTGTCAATGAAAGTGTGTGTATGCATGTAACAAAGTCAGGGGGTGTCAAATGAAAGTGTGTATGCATGCAACAAAGTCGGGGGGTGTCAAATGAAAGTGTGTATGCATGTAACAAAGTCAGGGATGTCAATGAAAGTGTGTATGCATGTAACAAAGTTAGGGGATGTCAATGAGTGTGTGTATGCATGTAACAAAGTCAGGGGGTGTCAATGAAAGTGTGTGTATGCATGTAACAAAGTCTGGGGTGTGTCAATGAAAGTGTGTATGCATGTAACAAAGTTAGGGGGTGTCAATGAAAGTGTGTGTATGTATGTAACAAAGTCGGGGATGTCAATGAAAGTGTGTATGCATGTAACAAAGTTAGGGGGTGTCAAATGAAAGTGTATGCATGTAACAAAGTTAGGGGGTGTCAATGAAAGTGTGTGTATGCATCTAACAAAGTTAGGGGGCTGTCAATGAAAGGAAATACATGCCAATATTTAAAGCAGAAAGGCAAAGACCAACATCAAACTGAAACTGAATGTTACACGAAGCGTCATTCGCTTCTCCTCCATGCAAAGGCAAAAGAAAGTGATTATGAGGACAAGTAAATCATATCTTGATGTGTGTTTATGGTCAATAACAAAGTGCATCTCAGATTCTTCATCAGTTCTGAACTTGACTGGTGTGTGTGTGCGTGTGTGCGTGCGTGCATGCGTGTGTGCATTCATATGTGTGAAACAAAGAAGTGAAGCTGGAAGGTGTGCGTGAGTTGGGGTGGGTGGGGTAGGGAGGGTGGGGGGGGGGGGGGGGAGGAGTCTCAAGTCAATGAGAGAGGATATGTCACCAGTGAAACAGAAAGAAACATATTGAATGTAAAACTGAAATTGTTAGTTTATTATTAACTAGAAAACAAAACCACTACAAAAAAAAAAAAAAAGGGAAAGAAAAGGATATGTCAACAGCCATGCAGAAATTTAAAAAAAGAAGAAAAGAAACTGAATGTAAAACTGAAACTTTAGTTTATTACTGACTAGAAAACAAAACCAATAAACAAGAAAGGAAAGAAAAAAGACCAATGCACCTCTACTCTACAGTCAGGGTTTAAAAATAGAATCAGAATTCATCAGAACTCACATTTTAAATTTTCCATAGCATTTATTAATACAGTGTTAATTATTACCACTGTCTAATCAACCTCTTCCCAAATAAGCAACCATGGCCACAGCTGTTCAGTAATAAATGCGATCTGTGTGTCCAGTTAGCAATCAGATTGTAACGTCCTGTCAGCTACACAGGGTCGCCTTGGGACAAGCAAACATGGTCATAAGCAAATGCACATTTCAGAACTTTTCTGACATATAGAACCTTTCTCAAGTCCGTACACAAAATCAATCCCGACACAAACATAAACCAAAACGTGCATACACAAAGATCAAACACCAATATTTGAAGAGTTAGTCGCTTCAATATTACCCCTGTTAAAAGAGCGTATAAGACTAGGATATGCTGGTATTGTCAACCATTCTGTCTGATTTATTGATACCAGATAGAAGCAAAACGTAAAAAAAAAATGAATGGACAGAAAAAAATACAAATTAACAAAACGTTCTATAATTCCATCATGGCAAATACCAGTGCCATATGGCAGCAAGCTATACATACCACCTACCGACTATCATCTCCTAGCTGCTCCGCAACGGCCATACAAAAAAGCCTAACCCTTAACAAAAATGTTTGGGAGCTTTCTAGAAAAAAGCCAGGTGAATGGACCATGAGCAGAAAAATGAGTAGACAGAAAGAGCAAGAGAACTAGGCAGAAAAAACAAACAAGACGGGAATTAGGAATGGGGAATCAAATGACAGCCCTAAAATTACAGACAAGGGGGTGGGAGGGAGGGAGGCATCAGACATCCCCAACCTCCCTCTGGGGTTGTGGTGATGTTAAAGGCGCAGGAATGACTACATCCGATAATAATTAGATCGCTTCATGCGAGTCTTTCAGATCTGTTCAAAAGCTGCATAGCGTACATGTATTCAAATACAATGCTGATACCAGGTGCAAAATGTGTATCTCAAAAACATTCCTCTTTGAAATTCAGTGTAATGCCCCAGTTTTAAACGAAGTACAGAACTCCTTCAGTCAAATTCTGTTGGATAAAAAGTACCTCACAAGCGTCATATGTATCAACAGAAAAATGCTTCTCATTAAATCATCTACATGGCATCATATCCCAAAGTTAGGAAACTGACCAGTCTTGAAAAAAAAAAAAAAAAAAAAAGAGAGAGAAAAAAACAGGAAAACTGGCCATTCTTTTTCTTCCATACAGTGTCCAGTTTCAACAGTTGAACACTCTGAAACTTTCAGTGCGTGCTTTTGGTGTTTCCACAATCCACCAAACTGACGTGGACTACACGATTTCTAACGTGTGTTCGTTTTTCAGTGTCTAAATATACACACTCATCCATGTGGTGACCATGCTCAACCATGCTTAACTTGGCTTTTGGCCACTATCATTGGCGGGAGCTGCCACAAAACTTTGCTGTGACAAACATGTGTTTGTCGTGACAAAAACATGTCTTTTGTTGCAACAAAAGTATGCCTGCCATGACAAAACTTTTGTCGTGACAAAACTTTGTTTGTTGCGACAAAATTATGTTTGTGTTTGTCGTGACGAAAGGTTTGTTGTGACAAGCAAACTTTTGCCGCAACAAAAGACGTGTTTTGTCGTGGCAAACATGTGTTTGTCTCAACAAACGTGTTTGTCGTGACAAAACTTTTGTCGCAACAAAAATGATACTTGTGGCAGCTCCTGTCAATGATGCTGCACAAATGACTTTCCACACAAATATATATTCCAGACCTAACAAGGGAACTTCAGGAATGGACTAGAAATGGTGCCTGTGTCCACAAGTTTTACTCATTCGTTGTCTTCAAGGAAGAGGTCATCTTCAATGGACTGAAGATTCAGTCACCTTCAGGGAAGATGTCACCTTCAACGGACTGAAGATTCGGTCACAAGCATGCTTCTTCATTGCATCGTCTTCAGGGAAGATGTCACCTTCAACGGACTGAAGATTCGGTCACAAGCATGCTTCTTCATGGCATCGTCTTCAGGGAAGATGTCACCTTCAACGGACTGAAGATTCGGTCACAAGCATGCTTCTTCATGGCATCGTCTTCAGGGAAGATGTCACCTTCAACGGACTGAAGATTCGGTCACAAGCATGCTTCTTCATCGCATCATCTTCAGGGAAGATGTCACCTTCAACGGACTGAAGATTCGGTCACAAGCATGCTTTTTCATCCATCATCTTCAGGGAAGATGTCACCTTCAACGGACTGAAGATTTGGTCACAAGCATGCTTCTTCATCGCATCATCTTCAGGGAAGATGTCACCTTCAACAGACTGAAGATTCGGTCACAAGCATGCTTCTTCATCACATCATCTTCAGGGAAGATGTCACCTTAAATGGACTGAAGATGATTCGGTCACAAGCATGCTTTTTCACCACATCAGACATCAGCAGAGTTAAAAAACAAACACGAATGAACTGCAGGTATCAGTACTAACACTGACTTTCCCCCTTCTTGCCATACCCATAAGAGTGCAAGTTTCAGCTGACGTGAATGCAGTGTTTTCCCCCAAAAGTCCACGGGTGTTAACTGAACAGAGAGTGCGCTTGATCCCCATAGTAAAACAAGCTGGCACAGCCCTTCAAACTTTTGTGTGCGAGCATCAACACACCCAAACGTGTGTATGCAAGCACACACACACGCACACGCGCGCACACACACACACACACACACACACACAAACACATCTATCATCAGAACTTCTGCCAAAGCAGTTATACTGGCACAGGAAGAGAGAAAAAAGAAATGTCCAGGAGGTTCAAAAACAAATGTTTCCCAGCATGGTACAGGGGCTGGGGAGATGAATGCTGAGAAATAAAACTGCTGTTTGAACGGTTTCAAGAAGCAATAACCCATTTTGTAAATTCCCATCCGGTTTGAGGAGACGAGCTTCAGTGTGAGGGGTCAAGCATCCACATAACTCCATACAGTGATCATGCTAGACATCTTTCCAACTGGTGTGAGGTAGCGAAAGCGGTTTACGGAAACCGGTCAGACAACCACTGTCAGACCGGTCAGACAATCACTGTAACCAGTCAGATACACGGCCATCTGCAGATACTACTACTAGAGCTCTACTAGCAAGCATCGTGCTGCCTTCCCCATCTAGCACCCACCCACCCACACACATACACACACACACCGATACACACACACATACACAGATACACACACACACCTGCACACACACATACACACACACATGCACACACACAGACACACCACACACACATGCACACACACACACACACACACACACACACACACACACACACACACACTACACACAACACACACACACACACACATACACACACACACACACACACACACACGCACACACACACACACAGACACACACCACACGCACTCTCTCTCTGTGCTGCAGGTTTTTGTAGTTGTTGTTTTCGGGGGACAGAGGGAATTGTTTTGGAACCGGTCAAGCAAAATAACCACCAGTATGTCTGACTGATTGCTGATTTTATTTCCGGTTCATGCTTATCTTAACCGGTAAAATACCAGAAATTACCGGTTAATGCAAACTCTGTCAATAGTTTGGCTTCCAAAACTGATTTTGTCAATTCCCGTCAAGTCAGAGGAGACATGTATGCTTCAGTTTGAAGGGTTGAGCATCCAATTAACTCCATAGTTTGGCATCAACATTTTGTGAACATTCCCCTCAAAGTTGAAGGAACAAGCTTCAGTTCGAGGAGTTGAGTATTTACATAACGAATCAAAACAGTCTGGCTTCAAACTGGTGTAGCTCTGAAAAAGTCTGACAAACCTGAACACCTACAACTACAACCACCATAAGCAAAAGTACCCAGCAGCTGAAACGAAGTTTGAACGCTGAAAAGAACAGACATTTGTTTGGAGGGGGAAAAAAAGTTCCTATCACCTGATGTTGTTTGTGCATAATAACATATTGTGTCCCTGAAGTGTGGTTGAATCAGATCAAAGATATTCCACATCAAAACAGAGCCAGCCACACCCAGGCCCAAGGGTGGACATGAAGAGTTGCTGCCCTTAACCCCTTCACTGCCATGATGTCACTTAAAAACGACAGATAAAAGGGCAAAATTTGAAACCCTTAAACATTTTTGTTTTCTTTTTTGCACTGGCAAGTGAAAGGATTTTCATCGTAACGCATAGCATTGAAAGTAGATGTGTTATAGGACCTGAAAATACACCTGAAAATACACCTGAGTGCATCTTTCAGCCTGGAAATTTTACAGGCTGGGGCAGTGAAGGGGTTAATAACTGGCTGAGCTGCTCGCTGCAAAGACTAATACATACAGTCTTTGCTAACTTACGGCCGATCACATGAAGAGAGCGCGTCTGTGGTGTTGGCTTTGAGTGGCAGGTGCCTGTGTGTGCGTGCGTGCAATGTACACACTTAGACTAGTCTCCCCAGACAAGATTTTGTGCTACAGAAATACTTTAATCATTACTACTTTCAAATCAAGTAAGTAACTAACTTGGTGTTTTGCGCCACTATAAAATCAAAGTGGGAAGGGAACGATGCATGGCATAATATGATGCATCTTCCTTTTGCCAACATCTTGTGGCCAGTGTGACATTCCTGCTGTTGTCGGTGAAGAAGAAATGCTGCTTAATCCAGTCAATCAAAAAAAGCCTGCTTGATCCAAGTGACTGCAATCTGTCCTCTTTTTTTTTCTTCTCTTTTTCTTTTTTAGTAGACTGTAAGGACTGCATTATCTTGGTAAAGAATGTCTTTGATAGATTACTGCACAGCAAAAGCCTGCTTGATCCAAGTGACTGCAATCTGTCCTCATTTTTAAATATTTTTTTTAGTAGACTGTAAGAAGGACTGCATTATCTTGGTAAAGAATGTCTTTGATAGATTACTGCAAAGCAAAGCCTGCTTGATCCAAGTGACTGCAATCTGTCCTCTTTTTTCTTTTTTCAGTAGACTGTAAGGACTGCATTATCTTGGTAAAGAATGTCTGATAGATTACTGCATAGCAAAAGGTCTTGCAAGTAACTGGAAGCTGTCCTCACCTTAAAAAAAGAAGAAAAAAAGTAGTAGGCTGTGAAGAGGACTGTGTTATCTTAGTATAGAATATCTTTGATCCGATTACCTCATAGTGAAGTCTTGCAAGTAACTGGAATTGGTTCTCACCATTTTTTTAAGCAGGCCATAAGAAGGATTGCATTATCTTGGTATAGAACATCTTTGATCAGATTACTGCATAGCAAATTGTCTTGCAAATAACTGGAATCTGTCCTCACTCTTATTCTTTTTTTTAGCAGGCTGTAAGGACTGCATTATCTTGGTACAGAACATCTTTAGTCAGACTACTGCATAGCAAAAAGTCTTGCAAATAACTGGAATCTGTCTTGAACTCCCTCACCCCCCCCCCCCCCTTTTTTTAATTATTAGGTTGTAAGAAGGACTGCATTTTCTTAGTATTAAACATCTTTGGTCAGATTACTGCATAGCAAAATGTCTTGCAAGTAACTGGAATCTGTCCTCACTCTTTTTTCTCTTTTTTTTAGTAGGCTGTAAGAAGGACTGCATTATCTTGGTATAGAACATCTTTGGTCAGATTGTGGCATTAAGGCATAGTAAAATGTCTTGCAAGTAACTGGAATCTGTGCTCACTTTAAAAAAACCAAGTTTTTGTAGGCTGTAAGAAGGAATGCATTACCTTGGTAGAGAACATCTTCGATCAGATCACTGTATAGCAAGTAACTGGGATCTGTCCTCACTAATTGTTAATTTTTTGTTCGTGGGCTGTAAAGAAGGACTACAATATCTTGGCATGAATAAGTCCTGACTTCTTTTTCTCTTTTTTTTATTAAGCCATCAGAAGGAATGCATTATCTTGGTATAGAATATC
>JABMCL010002815.1:112500-190000 GCA_018857735.1 Alviniconcha marisindica | reverse complement strand
TTCTTGACGTTTGGCACCAGCAGGCCGCCAGGCGTGTCCATGGCGACGCCAATATTGTGAGAGGCCTGTGGGAAAAAAAAGAAAACGAAATCAAGCTAAAGGAAGTCCATGGCCAGGTTCCTCTCACCCCTACCTCCCCTCCCCTTTCATCTTTATCTAGGAAGTAGCTTGGGTAATGACAAGTTCGGTTTAGTTCAGGATGGTATCTATACGCGCTTGGAAAAGTCCCATATGCGTGCGTCCATTCCGTCTCTCAGAGGTTTCCCCTAACGTTGCCTCTGAAACACTTCCAATGTTCGCCTGACTGATAATCGCCCTCTGTCATTTTTTTCTCTCCAAATAAGATCACTGAGTGCTTCCTCTTTCCATGCCTCTCTCTTCCAGGTGACTGACGGTGTGATGGTCTTGGATCTGTGCCCGCGGGTAGTGTCTCAAGCTCCTCAATATTTCAGGTCTTCCGAGATGCAAGCCACTTGTGAGGGAGTCTTTGCTGCGTTGGGTCTTTTCATTTCGTACACTGGACACTGCATCACGCTGCTGTTGCAGTTGCAAATTTCTCAGCGCTGTCCTGTGGATCACGACTAACAGCGTGCAGATCACTTTAATATTTATGCCAGAAGTTTGCAACAGACTGACTGTTATAAGTTTATTTCAGGATAGTTTGCTTCACCTGCTCTGAAACAAAGTTGACTGCTAGTGTTCTGAAATAAAATCCCAAACAGAAAAAATGTTAAAAATAAGACAGATTTTTAATAACACAGCGCAAAGCAAAACCTGCGCAAAGTTTCTGGGACAGCATAAAGCAAAACCTGTGCGAAGTTTCTGGGACAGCACAAAGCAAAACCTGTGTGAAGTTTCTGGGCAAACCCTTTTTCTATCACTGGCAGGAGCTGCCACAAGTATCATTTTTGTCGTGACAAAAGTTTTGTTGCGAAAAAATTATGTTTATCACGACAAAATAAAAAAAATTGTGACAAAACTTTTGTCATGACAAATATTTGTCGGGACAAACATATTTTGTCGCAAAAGTTTTGTCATGACAAGCATACTTTTGTCGTGTCAAACACGTCTGTTGCGACAAAACACATCTTTTGTTGTGACAAAGGTATGCCTGTCAAGATAAAACATGTGTTTGTCGCGACAAATATTTGTCACAACAAAGTTTTTTTGTCACAACAAAGTTTTGTCATGACAAACATAATTTTGCCGCAACAAAAGTTTTATCGCCGCAAGCATACTTTTCTTGTGACGAAAGATGTGCTTTGTCGTCACAAAACTTTTGTCACAACAAAAATGATACTTGTGACAGCTCCCGCCAATGATATTTTTCAGGCAACAGACAAATAAACAATGATAAATGAAAATTGTAGACTTATCAGGTTTCGGTTATTGGTCTTAGAGACACCAGCATTAACAACTGAAAATCAGAGACGTATACCATTTGCATTTATGACTGTTTATTTGTCCATGGCTTGAAAAGGAGGTTTATCCTGAAAATCTGCGCATGTTTTGGTTTGTCTTGTCCTATTAGAATCTATTAAAAACATCCTTCCTTTGAAAGTTTTCTGTGTTTAGATCTTTACCTGCTCCCAAAACCCGAAGCTCAGTGTTTTCACACTGAAGATTGGGACAGATAAAGAGTGAGACAGATAAAATTTCGTCATGACAGAAAATTGAGACCTTTGCCCTTTATGGTAATAAATTTTAAAAAAACACAAGGGTTAATGGAACCAAACCACTGCAAGACTTTTACAGAATCATACCTTGTAGGTAATGTTGTCACATTTGTTGTCCACGGATGTGTTAAGAACTGGGTATTGGTGAAGAGCAAGGGACGCAGCCTGGACATAGCATACATTACAGACGTGAGGTTTTTCTTTTCCAACTCTTCATTAAATCTTCATAAAATAAATAACCTGAAAATTTTGCCATCAAGTGTGGCATAACACACAAAAAACCACAAGAATATGCCAATAAAAAAAAAATCAGAATCAACTGGGTCAATCCATAAATTACCAAACATCAGCACTGAAATCAAAACCATGGGCATTTTAATCCTACTAATTAAACAGGGACTTCCCTTCAATGAAAACATTCAGCTGTGCATCATCTACATGTACGAAACAGATGGACTCAATATCACACCATTTAAAAGGAAATTCAGTTGTTATCCTGCGACAAACATTTTAACAAAACAAATGAAATTGAACAAAATCCACAAAAGCGACATGAGCCACTAACATCTCTGTACAAAGCAAAAATAATGCAGTGATCAGTATGCCTATGCATCAAGCACATACCCTTGCAGGTTCACACAAGTGTACCTGCTCCCCCCCCCCCCCCCCACACTGCCAAAAAGGACATGCAAACAGTCATAACAGGCTAGCACCTCTACCACACCTATGCGCTCCAAATTAACCCCACTACACCATTGGCTGACCTCCATGCAAAACCCTTGACCTTTCCCTCCTCACCTTCATGACCTTCCCTTCCTCACCTTCATGACCTTCCCCTCCTCATCTTCACGACCATTCCCTCCTCACCTTCATGACCTTCCCTTCCTCACCTTCCCCTCCTCATCTTCATGACCATTCCCTCCTCACCTTCATGACCATTCCCTCCTCACCTTCATGACCTTCCCCTCCTCACCTTCATGACCTTCCCCTCCTCATCTTCATGACATTCCCTCTTCACCTTCATGACCTTCCCTTCCTCACCTTCCCCTCTTCATCTTCATGACCATTCCCTCCTCACCTTCATGACCATTCCCTCCTCACCTTCATGACCTTCCCCTCCTCACCTTCATGACCTTCCCCTCCTCACCTTCATGACCTTCCCCTCCTCACCTTCATGACCTTCCCCTCCTCACCTTCATGACCTTCCACTCCTCACCTTTATGACCTTCCCCTCCTCACCTTCATGACCTTTCCCTCCTCATCTTCATGACCTTCCGCTCCTCACCTTTATGTCCTTCCCCTCCTCACCATCACGACCTTCCCATCCTCACCTGCACAACCTTCCCCTCCTCACCTTCACGAGGGATTCGATCGCCCCCTCGCTGAATCGGGGGATGTACCTAAGCGACCCCACGCTGCTCGGCGACGGCCTTCAGCTTGACCCGGACACTGACAAGCTCGGACAGGTCAACTTCCTCGTAATAGCCAAACGCTGGGATCTGCAGCGCCTCCGTCATCTTGGTCACCATGGCTTTCTGGATGCCCTTGATTGGCTCGGTGCGATCCTGGCCCACGGGTGCAGACACTCGGGGTGCGACCGGAGGGGGTGGTGGCTGGGTCACAGGGGGCGGGGCACGGATTTCTGGGGTTGGAGGTGGTGGGGCGTGGCTTGGCTTGGGTGGCGTTGGACGCACTTGTACGATCTCTGCGCACAGGGAGGTTAGACATGCGAGTTGCTGTTGTACACGCGCCTAGTGCTATAGTGCTCCTGGATGGGTCGGGCACATCATAAATGGGATCAAGACACAAGAAAGGATTATTTTTTTTAAAACCTTAATTAGACCAAATGAAACACGCACACATTGTTCTGTGAAAACAACAGACACAGGAAAGGATAAAAAGAAAAATTACCCTTAATCAGACGATACGAAACAAGCGCACATTTCTTTTAAAACAATCCTTTTCAAGCAACAAACAATTTCATTTTTTTTTCAAGAAACATATATAAAAACAAAAGGGGGGGGGGGGGTGCATGTTTTGTAATGTCTAATTAAGTGTTCTTTTTAACCTTTTGTGTGTTTTGATCATGTTTCAGAACCAGCTGGCAATCAACTTTGCTTCGGATTTGGTTTTCATCATAAATGCTTCTTTATTATCAGGATTATATTATAAGTTTACCTTGCCTCCTCGCGCTTTCATCCTCCAGGAACTTGAAAACGTCCTCTTTCAGTACGCGGCCATCTTTGCCTGTCCCCGCGATCTCGTTCAAATTGATCTGTTGGGTCAAACACGGAACATCCACAAAAACATGTATTGCAAACAGGGCTCACACAATGGGTTGGGGTAGACTCTTGCAAAATAGGAAACAAGCTGTGTCAGCTTTGCCACACTTGGTGAGTTTTGACACACTGTCTACTGCAAAACCTCGGCAACAAGTACTTCTTATTTTACGGTAATCCTTGAAAACCCTTTGCTGGTTCTGGGCTGTCAGTCATCCTAGATTTTCTAAAAATTTAGCTAATCGGAAAAAACAGCCCAATTTACTGCTGAGCACATTGGCCATACTATCCTCACGAGCTAAAGCGATGGAGCGAAAAGCAACGAAGTGTAAAGTCTAGCTGGTTCCAAACAAAACCTTTGAATGGCGTAACGGCACGCGTTCACTGATGACAGAATGCATCAGCTGGAACCTAATGAGGTCGATGATGATGACTGCTTTTATGCAGCACTGTTCTCCGCTCTTGAGCAGACTCATTGTGCTCTTGTCGCACATGATTCTGAACGAGTCACGAGCTTTTTATAGCATGCTTTTGAATATCCACTCAAGGGGTGTACTTACAGTGCTGTTTGGTTGTGACAAGCACCTGAACGCTAAATCCGACTCAAATCATTGTGCATTCTACCGGTCAACACAAAGCACTACAAACTGGTCAGCTCAAAAGCAAGTGAGGAAAGTGACTGGGCTCAGAGCTCAGCATGGAACCCGGCAGTATTGCTGAGCAGTTTATTACGCATCACACAGATTAAAGGGTGAAAAACCAAAGATGCTAGCTGGCCTGAGAAAGAAAAAAAGAAAGAATTTTTTTTCCAGAAAATGTGCAAATATTTTCATCCACCCTGAATCGGCCTGTCATTTTATCCCTGCATCTAAAATAAATACAAGCACTGCTTACCTCCACCATGATACATATGCACCCCTGGTTCGATTCTGCTCTCTACTAAGTCAAGTGCAGTTGACAGGATGTTAAAATCCAATTACTAGCTTAGTCTTTATTCCATTTATAGGAAAACGTGGGTGCACACATGAACAGCAAACAAACAAAAATGTACATGTATAAGTGAATCCCACTTTAAGACTGCCCAACTACATACACGCAAGATTTATGTGTGTGTGTGTGTGCATGCATGTGTGTGTGTGCGTTCAGGTTGCATGCACTGAATTTTGACAATGTGTATTTGTAAAGAATGTGTAAGCGCTTAGGGCCTGTGCGGGTTAGGCGCTCTAAGTATTCAGTATTATTATTTATACCAGGAGCATCACTAAAAAAAAACGTATATTGTAAATAATGTCTGTGTTATGCTGTAAATTTTACAGCACATTTTTATAACACATTATATTACTTATAAAAAATAAAAATAAAAAATAAACAGCATAGTACGTGCATTACTTGCAAGAAATAGCAATAATATTCATAACTGGTAATAAAATGTCTTATATAAGTAATGTGTGTGTTATGCTGTTTATTTCACAGCACATTTTTTATAAGTAACACATCATATTACTTGTAAAATGCGCCGTAAAATAAACACTATATCACGCATGTTACTTGCAAGAAAAACGAAACCTTCCTTGAACACATACATTATTTTCCACGGCCAGTTTTCGCACCGCGGGTGTGGCCAGAACCTTGCGTCCACGAATGGTTTGCGATGGAATGGCATGAGACTGTGTGGAACCAGGAAATGTGGCCTCTTCCTGGCGCGACACTTGAGGATCGAACACATCCTCCTCCTTTGCATCTGAAACACGCTCAGCTGATTAAACGTAAAGTTGAAATGAACTCTGTGGAAATGACTCATAAAGAACAAACGCTCAGTTAAAACTCACTCCGCTGATTAAACGTAAAGTTGAAATGAACTCTGTGGAAATGACTAATAAAGAACGAACGCTCAGTTAAAACTCACTCCGCTGGTTAAACATAAACTTGAAAAGAACTCCCTGAAAATGATCAATAAAGAACAAATGCTCAATTAAAACTTGCTCAAGCTGTTTAAATGTCAAGCTGAAATGAATTCCCAGCCAACTGTTGATAAAGAACAAACGCTCAATTAAAACTATCTCGTCCCGCAATTCTTAACAGCCAGGAGAGCATCAGCACGTTTTTGCCACAACCTTGCTCACAGTTTGTGCCAAACTTTCAGTGACCGCGCTGCTGTCAGCGCTGCGTTCATAATGTGATAATAATTGTTTCCCTTTACTGTTTTCTTCTCCTTCTTTTTTTTCTCTTTCTGTTTGTAAGAAAACATGACATTTCAAAAGCAAAAGCAGTCCACCAGAATAATAATAGTGTACTCGCTTGCTTTGAACCCCACATTTGGAATTCACTCCCACAAGACCTTAGACACTGTTCAACCCTGTCATCTTTTAAAGCCAAACTGAAAACCTTCTTCTTCTCGCAGTGTTTTCGCCCCAACTAATACCCAGTTTCTGCTACAGTCATAGAGTGTGTGTGTGTGTGTGTGTGTGTGTGTGTGTGTGTGTGTGTGTGTGTGTGTGTGTGTGTGTGTGTGCATGTGCATACATGATGTATGATACTGATCAGTGTCATGCACATTCAAATTCATTGCGGTGTGTGTGTGTGTGTGTGTGTTTCCGTATAATACTTTATAAATTGTTTTTGATAGGGCTGTGCCCTACATGTGTATAGAATATCATATTTAGGATAATATGTATTATGTGAACGCTCAGGGCATTGATGAACACATGATAAATGTACATTATTATTATTACTTTATTGCTGTTTCTCCAAACTGGAGCTCATAGCCCGTTATAAAGCAAAGAAGCACAACATCACAATCAAAACAACTAATTTTGGGGAAGAACAATGTGTGCATGCACACACACACACACACACACACACACACACACACCACACACACACACAGAGGTAATATTTCAGAGATGATCTGAAAAATGTAATAGAAAAAAAAAGAATAAAGGGAGACAATTATAAATACAAGGCTGACAGCAGAGCAGTCACTGGAAGTTTGGTACAAACTGTAAGAAAGAAAAAAGCTGACAAGGGATTGAACAAGTTATGTATAACTGTAACTGTGTAAGAGCTTACAAGTCCAGAAGATTGACACGCGAAGTTCTACCAATATAAGTTCTTAGGTATTATCAACTTCAAACAGAAAAACAAGCCCCCCACCCCCACCCCCAACACACCACCCCTCTGCACCCCCTCCCAAAGTGACGGATGTCACTCTTCCGGTACACAGCTTTGGAGAATGACCCATATAAATGCACCGTTCTAAGGCTGGCACGGTGGTATTCATTTTTATTTATAATCATCAGCTTCTTGTCTGTCCTCTCCTTTGTTTCCTTCTTCTTTTTGTTGTCCGCCTATCTCTATCTTCTTACACCCAAAGAAGACAATTTTTGTCGAAAGCGCTTGTGTACTATTGTTTCCTTGTGTTTCGTCGCACTGGTGAGTACCTTTCCCTAAGTCTGTTCTATTTTTATGCCGGCTGAGTGTCACCCTGTCTGTCAACCCCCCCCCCCCCCCCCATTCATTGCTTGAAACAACTCCATCACAGATATTGCCGCTGCAGGCCACTAGTTTGTGACATTTGTTTATTATGAATTTGGCATGCTAAGCTGTGCAACCGAATTAGAGAAAGTACCACACTTTTGTACCAAATATTCCAGAGACTGAAAATGTTCACCTGTGATCAGTTTTGTGAACCTCACCAGCAGCTGTTCATTCATTCCTGGCATGGTGGTAATTTCATCCTTCCATCAGGTTTCCCCAGTGACAGCCTTCTTACCTGAAACTGATTCCGTCTCAATGTCAATCAGAGGCTTTCCAACCAGCGCGGTGTCATCCACGTCGTAATGGATCTTCTTGATGACACCATCATAGCGACTGGTGATGGTCACCGATGCCTTGTCGCTCTGAACCTCGCAGATGGGATCGAACTGGCTGACCGTGTCACCCTCACTTACATACCTGCACAATTGGAAACGACCAGATGAATGCAATTTAAACAAAACTAATGATTACTGCTGAATAATACGAAATAAAAGTATGTGTCAAGTGCAAAATCTTGCCTGTAGAGACTATTCTAAGCGAACACACGTGCATGCACACACACACACACACACACACACACACACACACACACACACACACACACACACACACACACACACACAGAGGCACCTGCACACACAAGCATACTGACTATACAAAACTTAATTTATACACAATTTAAAGCGGGCAGCAAACAGACTTGAGACAGATGAAGACAGTAGCACAAAATGAAAAGCATAGCTGGTCTATAGTTTTGGGAAAAGAAATGAGTCGCATTAGAGGAAGCAGAAATGGCAGACCCTGTTTATATTTTTGTTTGTTTTTTATCCAGGAGATCAGATAACTACGTTCATGCAGTATGGCTGTCCAATAGCTGTGTTGGAAGGTTTTTCCCCCTTCTTTTTTCCCTTTTCCATCTTTTCTTGCTGTTTCACTGCATGAACAACCATTGCTCACTGGGATAGTGATTGCACTAGTCATTTTTCAAACCAGTGTGACATCTAGATAAGGTGGCGAAAGTGGTTCACGGAAACAGGTCAGATAATCACTGTAACTGGTCAGATACATGGCGGTCCATGCTACTACCAAAGCTGTACTAGCAATCACCCAGCTGCCTTCCCAAGTCTAGAACACACACACACACACACACACACACACACACACACACACACACACACACACACTCTCTCTCTCTCTGTCAGTCGCGTTACTGCATTTTTCGTTTTAGAACCAGTCAAACAAGGCAACAACTGGTATGTCTGACTCACTGCTGATTTTTCTTCCAGCTGCTGTTTTGTTTGACTGGTTCTAAAAACAAAAAAATGCAATAACCCCTGAGTTAACACAGCACGTAAAAGACCACGGTCATTCTACCAGAAGTGCAGGTGGCTGGTTAGAGCTAAACACATACTACACACACCTTACACAATGTTCGGCCAAATGTTCATGGAAATGAAAAACAGAAGCCTTCAACGACAACAAAGTTTTTTTCAAGTTAAAAAAACAAAACAAAAAACAGAGTGCAAATCGCTTCAATCACAAATTGAACAAAAAGAGCAACTACACTCAGACTATTCATATTCATGTGCCAAACCAAGAAAAAAAGAAACAAAAAAAGTGATAATTATCTCTCTTAAAATAAACGTACACCAGAGGCACATGAAACTGATTTTCTATCGTTTTCCCTCACCATTCCTTGATAACAACCTCTCGGATGCCTTCGCCAATGTCCGACAAGTTGAACGAAACAACCTCAGTGCTTCTGCCTGCAGAGTATAAAACAGAGATTAAAATCTAAACACATTAAAATTTGTGTTACGTCTTTTGAGCGCTAATCAACTCCTTTGTTTGTTGACTTCAAAATCTAAACAGCCAGTTCTTCATAAGAAAACAAATAAAGCAAATAACTATGCCATCATTAAAAGTGATGTTCCTTGAATAAAAACACTGCATAATGCACAAAGTATGTTTCATCTAATAAAGCTGTGATCAAAGCAAAACATGCTTAAGTACAGGAATCAGCAAACAATTAAATAAAACATTCAAAAATAAAGAAAGAAATATATTTATTACTCAGTTTACTGTCACACAGTAATAGAAAAAGAATACAACATTCACAACTCCATACAAATTACACAATGTTCAGTCAAAAGTTTACGGAAACTAAAACAGAAGCCATCAATGCAAACAAACAAAGAAGTAAATAATAACAGACTGCAAATCGCTTCAATCACAACAACGTGAACAAGAAGAGCAATAACAACACTCTCACACTCACACTTAAGTGCCAAACCTGGGGGGAAAAAGTGTTATTTATCTCTCGTAAACACACACCTGCAGCACACAGAACAGATTCTGTATCCTCCTCCCCCCCACCCATCCGGCCCCACCCTTTATTTTTGGTGTATTTGGCAACCATACAACATTTAAACAATAAACTGTATGGATCACTGTTTAAAAGCACATGTACTGACAAGAATATACATCTATAAAAAACACAATGTACAGTTTATCTTTCTGACACACCTGTGACCTTGGAACACGGTCAAGGTCATCAAACCTGGTATATAACTGGTAGACCCTAAGGAAGAACATACATAGTTCAGGAGCTGTGTGAGAGTCGAGGTGGCCGTCCTGGGCTGTCCGTCCTAATGAGCCTTCTGGTTTCCGTGGACGTAAAGAATTATTGAACCGTGCTTCGGCATTGGTCACAACTTGTCCCTAATATGTCAACTGACATCTGAGGACATTAAGCAACACTTCACCACCGGAAGAACATACCTGTCCCTAATACTGTAATAAACCTATGGTTTCTGTGGATGTAAAGCAACACTCCAACCAACAACAAGAACATAATCATGGAAAGTCTTAACGACCTTGTTTCAACACTAAAACAGTGTCTGAGAAAAAGAAAATAGTCTTAAAATTTCTGTTAAAGTCAGGAAACATGATCCACCCCCCCCCCCCACCCCCACCCCCCTATTGAATACACATGAAAGTTAAAAACAGTGGTGCAATCATCATTCATGATATGTAGCTGGTGTAATCATCAATCATTCAAGGTTTCCGGTTTAATAGACAAAAACAAAACAACAACAAAACAAAAATACCTTAAACCTGTTCAACATTGCTGTGACCTTGAAGCATGGCCAAGGTTACTGAAAGTAGTGTGGACAGGTTTAGCTTAATGAACTGTACCATCATGCAAAGTTTGACATTCACCACACACATGTTAATCGATAGTAGTCTTAACATCTCACCAGCTGATGTGTGGAAAAATTGAGAGTGCACAAAAGTTCCACAGTGGCCATGGAAACCAGATAATGGCGCCAGCTGCCAACAACTAATAGACCTGGAAGCAGCACATGTCACTGGCTGCTTTTTGGTGCGACCATGGGCCTGAAGATGAAATCAGATAATAATTGAATGATATGTGAAAAAGAAAAAAAGAAAAATGAGGAAAGATTTAAAAAAAAAATATATTATTAAAAAAAGGAAAAAGAAATGGAAAAAGAGGGAATTTTTACTTTCCCATAATATATTTTTTTTCTTTTTCTGATGCTTCTGTATCACACTGCTTTTCTGTTTTGAGCTGTTTGTACAGTGCAGTGATTTTAACTCAGGTTAGCAAATGGTGCTTTATAACAATATAAGGATGACCTATTATTATTATTCTTTAGTAATATTATACAATTTGCGCAGAACAAGTATGGCTGTAAAAACCACCGAAGCAATATGTATGTAACTTTTTATACAATCTGCAAAATACATTCTTCGAAGCACTGGACAGGAAAACAACATAAAGTTAACCAAAAACAGATAAATCATTGAGTTTTTCATAGTTTTTT
Organism: Alviniconcha marisindica; assembly: GCA_018857735.1. Lineage (NCBI taxonomy): Eukaryota > Metazoa > Mollusca > Gastropoda > Provannidae > Alviniconcha > Alviniconcha marisindica. The sequence goes on along the minus strand of JABMCL010002815.1, from coordinate 178,660 downwards.
GGTCATTTTTTTTTTAACCACATAACTGCTGTTTAAGTGTCGTTTTCTAGCTTGATAAAGTGGATTATCCCAAAAATTTGCAGACTTGTTTTTGTCCCGATAAATAGCGTTCTTTTGAACCTTTTATGTGTTTGGATCTTGTTTTAGAACGCTAGCAGTCATTCTTTTTTTTCTGATTTTTCAGACTTTTTATAACTGAATATGATGTAACTTTTGTTCATAAAAGGCTATAACCAGCTGGCTCTGCTACCTCAATAAAAACTTTAGGGGTCTGACACAAGGTACACACATTGAAAGAAATTATGTTTGTTTACAACCAAGTTGTAAATTACTGGTAAAAAGCATCCATTTCAGTTCAGGTAAGACTTGTTTAAAGAAAATGTTGACAGGTTGTTTGTTGATCATAGTTGTTTAGTTTTTTGTGTTTGTTTTCAGAATCTTTTTATTATTGACAATTTTTTTTTCGAGGAATGACAGGTGAGAAGAGCTTCGTGGGCTGTGTCCAAATCGAGGTATTTGATTGGTCTATAAAACAAGCCAAAATTAGTCTTCAGACACAGAACCGTGACAAGTATTTTGACTTTGGTCAACTGTATTAGATCTCTGGACAACAAAGAATAATTCTTTTCCCAGGAAATTAGTAATTTTTCCCCCCTCTAGGAAACTTAGGTGCTTTTTTCGTCCCGAAACGGCAGCTGTTTCGTTGTTGACGAAAACGACACTGACAGCCAGTACCCTTGTCCTTCACCGTGGGCTTCTCGTCTGTCGAGAAAAATCAAAGGGAAAGACATAAACTTCGCTAAGGAAAAATAAACTTATGGTGTATTCAGTACCGAGGTTCGGATTCGTCGAACAATTGTCTGAACTGTGCGGCGGGTGAGAAACGTCGCCATCGCCTTGACCTTCACATTCGTCTGCAAGTGATTATTCGCACGATGTTAGTCGTGTATATAGCAGCCAGTGTTTCTGCGTGATTACGAATATTCTATCACTTTAGCAGAACACCTATGCTTCTGTTGTATCTGGAGGTCTCACAAAAATATGCAGTATATGTTAAAGAAATGTGTTTCCATGATTTAGCCTTGTTTTGCCTTCTTCTTATGTGGAACACAGTTAAACACGCGCTTTGCAAAAATCTCTTTGCCAAACAAGAACATTAGATATTAAGAATATTTTGTTTGTTCATCTACTTCAGTAAATAGAGAAGACAGATGTATTGTCTGGAACAGAAAAGTTTCAGTCTCTTCAAATCTATGTAAGGAGTTTTCTTATTGAACTGCCATTCTTGGATACTGCTTGTTTAGTCCACCTATTATTGTTCCCAAAAAATTTTCAAAAAGAAGAAGATTAGTTCGCTGGATTGAGTTTGTTGCGTCAAAATGGCGGACTTGGAGGCAGCGCTTTGTGACATTTAATGATTTATTTTATTTTGTCAGGCAGAAAATCTTATTGACATTAGATGCCCTCCATGGAAAAGTACGAGAAAATCCGCGTCGTTGGACGTGGTGCTTACGGGTAGGTAAATTCTGTAAAAGTGATATTGCAAAATCAATTCTTCCATGTTTACATACTTTGATAATTGATAGACTTACCTTCTTCTTCTTTTTAAATCTCGCCTGTTTCTTCTTCTTCTTTCGTATTGTGTCCAACTTGAACATCATGAAGACTCTGACATTTTTATGCATGCTAGGTTATTTCGGTGTTGCCATAGGCATCGAACTCTGACATGATCTGTAACGTGCATATGTTATCTTTTTGCATGCGGGAGGGGGGGGCGCGGTTATAGTGATAATTGTCTCATCCGAAGGACTTTTGTAGAGTGCACAGAATCTCACTCTGGAGAAACCTCAAGGCAGGTGCAAAGCCTAGCACATAATGCCTATTAATGGTCACCCATCCATTTGGTGACCATGCCTGATCATACTTAATTTAGACTTTCGAGAACGAGTAACTCTTGCTTTGCGCCACTGGCTCGCCCATGGTTGAGAAAAACCTGTGCTCTTTAAAGAGTGAGCAGCCCTAAAATATTGTGTGCAGGACTGGGTATTACCCAGGACTGAGTGGAACCAATTGTGAGCCGGCCTGGCCTAGTCTTAGTGGTAAGGTGCTAGGCTAGCATAGATTTTAGCAATAGTAATTAGTATTGTAGTAAGCAGATAGACATAGGCTTGAGTCTTCTTTGGCTAGGACTGTAGGAGCTCCTTTTTCTTTAAAAATTGTGGTTTATACCAGATTATAAACATTGATGTGTGAGTTGTGACTTTGCACAGTCTTAGTGAAGTTAGTCAGTTTTTATACTTTTAGTGTTAGTAGTAATGTTAGTTGTTACACTAGTATGCACCCAAGTGGCAAGGAATGAAACAGTAAAATAGCACTCAGTCTCACCATTGTCTGTCTTAATTCAGAATCATTCTGGTGGTGACGCTGACAGTGTTGCATTAGGGATAGTAAACTATTGGTACCGCATCCACCCACCCCTACCTCGTGGGATCTCTGGCCCCGCCCAGACCTCTCTTTGGAGACAACTTGATAATAAACTTATCTAGTCTAACCATAGCAACAACAGAACCAGCTGATCAGAAACCTTCGCATGGTGAACAGTGCAGATTTGCTCTGATAATTCAAAATCAAACCAAAAAAGGTCTTGAAAACAAGAGACTGATTCAACTGATTGATCAAGCCCCCTAAACTTGGCAGTACTAACTTCTGTATTTTATAATTATTTTTGGGGCTGAATACATTTTGAATAGATGAGGCAGGACCACCAGACTTTCTAAAGTTTCAGGTCTGCTCTCTTCACACAAGTGACTTGAATTTAACTATCAAAATTCAATTCCTTAATTTTAGGTCAAAGTGTAGAAAACAAATAAGCAAGTAGTTAATTGTTGAGGCATTATATTTAGACTGGGAAGACCTTAAACAGAGTAAATCTGATCATGGAAAAAAAAATGGAGAGACAGAAAGTCGTACTCCCTTCATAAAAAGCCTATTGGGTGCATCAGCCCCCACTGAACCGAATCCGATGTTTGGCCAACAATGCCAAACAGAGAGCAGAGGGGTTATATATATAAAAAATCTGATCCTGGTGGGGACCATTGTTATGTTGGTTGCCTTGGTCAGACACATGTTTCGTGCAAATTCAAATCCTTTGGATGTAAGTCACTAAAAACTTTAGTAAAAGTGTCTGTTCTTGTTGTTGCTGTTGCTGTTCAGGACAGTGCACCTGTGCTGCCGGTTAAGCGACAAGAAGCTGGTGATCATCAAGCAGATTCCTGTGGAGCAGATGACAAAGGAGGAGCGGCAGGCTGCCCTGAACGAGGTCAAGGTCCTGTCTATGCTCCACCACCTCAACATCATTGAGTACTACGAGAACTTCCTGGAGGACAAAGCGCTGATGATTGTCATGGAGTACGCGCAAGGTGCTGCTGCTACTCGTACTACCACTAGTGTGTTTAATTTAAATCAGATTTTTATGAGGTCAAAGTGTAGAAGACAAAAACAAAACAAGCAAGTGACTAATTGTTGAGGTGTTTACTAGTTTAGGTCTGGAAGACCTTAAACAGAGTAAATCGGGTGGGGTGGGGGTGGGGGTGGAGAGAAAGAGTCCTCCTCCCTTTATAAAGAACCTGTTGGGTATATCAGCCCCCCCTCCCCCCCCCAGCAACCCGTTCCACCAAAAAATTTGGTTGTCATTACATCCTAATCTTAAGTGAACACAAAATTGCTTCAAGTGCACTTCTTTAACTAGTTTAAGTTTGCACAAAGGACCATCTGATTAGTGATTAGTAAGACATTTTTTTCCTTCTCCAGATTATATATAACAACCCAACAATACAGCTCATTAATACATGCAGACTTAGTAATTTCATCATATTAATTACTATTTACTTTACTTGATCTGCGTCACCACTGTCAGTTGCAGTGTATGTTTGTTTTTCAGGCGGGACCGTCTTGGAATATCTCCAGAGCCGCAATGGTAATTTGCTGGAAGAAGAAGTAAGTATATATTGGATCTCTTTGTTGTTATTAAATGTTAATAAATCTTTTGTGTATATTCATATATATATATATTATATACTTGTATGACTGTGTTTTTCGCAAAACTGTAGACCTGCCATGTTCTCTGTTCCATGCTGTTGTGTTCATCCATCTCAAGTCTAGAGCTGTTTGCTGCCCGTTTTTAAGCTGTGTAAATTAAGCTTTGTACAGTAAGAATGCATGTGCCTCTGTGTGTGTGTGCATGCGTGCGTGCGTGTGTGCTCGCGGGCGTGTGTAGGCGCTTAGAATAGTCTCTATGGACAAAATTTGGCACTTTACAAATAATTGAATTAATATTATTATGACTTTTTATTTTTGCCTACATTGACGGTCTTGTTTGTGCTGACCAGGAGATCCTGAAGTTCTTTGCCCAGATGGTCCTGTCCTTGCAACACGTGCACTCGAAGCAGATTCTGCACCGCGACCTCAAGACCCAGAACATCTTGCTGGACAAGAAGAAGGAGATAGTCAAGATCGGCGACTTCGGCATCTCCAAAGTTCTCAGCAGCAAGAGCAAGGCCTACACGGTAAAGCCCGTTCTTAATCGGGCGAATGTTTGTTTGCCAACCTAGTTGGAAGTATTCGGCAAACCTATTGGGTTCTTAATTGGGCGAACTTTTCTTTGCGAACCTAGTTGGGAATATTCATCGAACTGTGACGAAGCTATATTCGGGGTCTAAACAGCTTCGCTTAACATGTTCTGGGAACATTTGCCCTATTCGACAAACATTGCCTCTGATTGGCTGAGAGCAGAGCTCTCCTGTGGATGAGGAAGAAATAAAAATAAAAATGGATGACGGTGTCACTGGGTTCTTCACTCCTTCGGAGGGAATTTTTTATTTGTTGACTTGTGGGAGGCGCAGCCTTGTCTCAGGGACCCAGAATCAGATAGTAGTTAGTTGAATTACCCTGTGAGGGATGATTAAAGTATATTGACTTGACTGTTGACTTTAGCCTACATTTTCGATCATGCTGTCTGCTGCTCGTATGCCGCAAGTTTGGGCTGAAGCTTGCATCTCATTACAAGCCAGTTGAAATGAAGTAAAGTTTGTCGAACTGTCTGAACCATGTTTGGCAAACTAAAAGTTCAATTAAGAAACGAATCATAGTTCATTGAACTTTCCGAAGTATGTTTGGCGAACAAACATTCGCCCAGTTAAGAACGGACTTTAGGCTTTAGGACCAGGCAGGTTTAGCTGTCAGGTTGTTGGGGCTATCAGTTTTATAATGGATGGAAGTGATTCTTATAAATTTTGATTTCATTTGAAGTCTCGCTCCAGTGCGGCTAATCGTCCCATCCATGATACTGGCTCCATCCGCGCTGATTCCAGATACGTGAACCTACCTTCTGAAATGTGTCACACTGAAACTGTTGGTTATTTTGAATATTTTTATGTATCAATGTAGAGAGCACACAATTCTCTTTGAAAGGATACAAAAATGATTAAAATTGGTTCACTGGTCGTGTTATGATTACAATTTGAAGTGGCAACAACCACGTAGCTCTTTCTGAGAAATTGATGGATAAAATTGTCTTCACAGCGCTTAGCAAAGTGTGCGCTTGTTTAAGACACCTTTTAATGACAATTGCAGACATTGTTTGTACATAACGTCATAAGGAGCATCAAGACTGATGCAAAAAAAGATTGGGCGATCTGATTTGCTAAAAACCGAAAATCAATTTTTTTTAAATTGAAGCTCCCTTCGAAAATAAGCCACCATGAAGAAGTGGCCTAATATCCATCAGACTCATTTCAAAAGGCAGGGGCACAAATTCTTGTGATGTCTGTTTTGTTGTTTTGAAGGTACTGTGCGATGGTAGTGTGTTTACCCTATAAAGGTGTGTGTGTGTGTGTGTGTGTGTGTGTGAAGAGCGGCAGTCTTTAGTATGGAGAAAATGCTCTGGAAGGCTGTCGTAAGTTTATTTTTCAGGGACAGAATGAGTTACATTAAAATTAAACTGTAGTTGAGCATTTATGTAGTCTTCATTCTTTTGTCTTTTTTACCTTTCATTCTTTTTTTCCTTTTTATTCTTCATTCATTCTTTTTTTGTTGTTGCTTTCATTCATTTTTTAATTTCTTCTTTCATTCATTTTTTTATTTAAAAAAAATTCATTCTTTTTTTTTTTTTTGCTTATCTTTTCCAGGTAGTGGGAACACCATGTTACATCTCACCTGAATTATGTGAAGGAAAACCGTATCCTTTTTCTGCATGATCCAAAACTGATGAGCCTTTGCATGATAAGTAGCAAATCTATCCAGGTGACTTCTCTGCATTTCATGGAAAAAGTTTCCTATGCAACGAATTCAAATGTGTTGTGTTGCCTTCAGTGGTATCAAGATAGTAATTATTCTTTTTTGTGTTGTTTCTCTAAATTGGAGCACATAGCCCATTACAAAGCACAGTAAAAACAAATGTGCATGAGTGCGTGCACATGCCTGCATGCATGTGTGCATACACACACATCACACACATGCACACACACATATGCATGCACACACACACCACACACATGCACACACATGCATGCACACACACACCACACACATGCATGCACCCACACACCACACACAAGCACACACTACACAAAACACACACACACACACACACACACACACACACTCACACACACATACACACATGCGCACACACACACACACACACACACACACACAACACACACACACACACAGTAGGATAACTTGAAGAGGTGAGATTTCAGAGATTTATTTGAAAGATGTGAGTTTCATTTGATGACAGAGCTTTGCAAGGGAAGCTATTCCCGACAGCTGGTGCGTGTTAGCTGGTTATCCTTGACCACAACCAGTTACAACCAGAAGAGTGACATATGGGCCTTGGGGTGCGTTCTGTACGAACTGGCCAGTCTCAAGAGAGCCTTTGAGGCTGCTGTGAGTTTTCTCTGTCTTTTCCTGCCTTAAGATGTTATTTATTTATTTACTTGGTTGGTTTGGTTTCAGTTTCTGACAGAACATTGAAGTGTCTGTTTGTTTTGGGCCAGTGCCTATGAGTGTGTGCATGTTGGATTTAACTTTGGTTACATTACAGACTCCAGCAGTAAATGATCCATGTCAAGATCTGCTCTCAGATAATGCTGTCACAGTCATGAATTTCCATTCTGTGTGTGTGGTGTGTGTGTGTGTGTGTGTGTGTGTGTGTGTGTGTGTGTGTGTGTGTGTGTGAGTTAGTGTGAGTGAGTTTGCATGCGTGTGTGCATGCGTGCGTGTGTGTGTGTGTGTGAGTGTGTGTGTGTTATCCAACTGTTAGTATGCTTCCGTATGTCTTGTGCGTGTGTGTGTGTGCATGTGTGTGTGTGTGTGTGTGTGCCCAACGAGTAAAAACCCAGCTAAAACATGAACAGATGCGTCAAAGAAGAAACAAATTCCGGGGAAGAGAATCTTGTGGGCACGAGGTGTCAAAAACCTTGCATTAGGGTGAGACAATTCCACACGTTGCAGAACCTGCCAGCTTTAATCCTGAAGATCATGCGGGGGACGTTCTCGCCCATATCTGACCAGTACAGCGAAGAACTGCGCTCGCTCATCCTGAGCATGCTTCACCTGGACCCAGCTCGGCGACCACACATCAACCAAATCATGGCCTGCCCTATTGTCGTCAATGCTCTCATGAACCTTCACACGGACACGGGGAGAGTCGCGTGTGTTAGGTAAAGTCATTCTGAGTGAAAAATGTCTCTTGTCTGTCAGGTGTGTGGTTTTTTATTGGAGGGAGTGGGGTAGGGGAGGGGTGTAATTGAACCGGTTGAGTGTTGGGTCTAGCGTGGTGCTGACGCTATTTCGACCCCTTGGAGTTGCACTGAGAGTTTTCTCACGGAGTCATTTTTTCAGTGCAGTGTGTTGTGTGATGTGTGTGTGTGTGTGTGTGTGTGTGTGTGTGTGCGTGTGTGTGTGTGTGATGTGTGTGCGTGCGTGCATACATTCGTGTGTCTGCACATGCGTGTGTGTGTGTGCGTGCGTGTGTGTGTGTGTGCGTGCGTGCGTGTGTGTGTGTGTGTGTGTGTGTGTATGTGTGTGTGTGTGTGTGTGTGTGTGTTAATACAGCCCCCATGTGCTGTTGTACGCATCAGTGTGTGTGTGGACATTAAGAATCCGAAGCTTTGATAGCCATGTGTTTTTTCAGGTTTGTAAACACAAAAACACAGTACACACTCTAGGTCAGCCTTCAGAGACAGAATGTGGCACTCCAAGTGGCAGGGAAACTGAAAACAGTCACACGCACAGTTCATCTCCAGAAAACCCCAGGTGTACCACTTCCATAAAAAGAGGAATGCACACGGGTGGCTGTGCAAACACTGTAAGAGAGTCTGCATTGAAAGATGACTGGGAGAGATTTTCCTTTACCTCTTTTGGGAGCTGAACATGTGTCTGCATCGTCCTGAACCGGACGCTCAACCAACTGAACTACATCCCACCTCTGTTCTGTTGTGTCTTCACGGTGGGGTTGCTGTAGCTGCAGCACCTTATAGAATTTTAAGCACAGCAGTATTATTTCTACAGTTCATGAACGGGGAGCGGGGTAGCTCAGTGGTAAAGTGCCAGACATATGATCAAAAGGTCTTGGGTTTGAGTCCCGGCAGGAGTGGTGGGAGAACTTTCTACTTTATGGTCAACTTTCTGTGTTCACTCTTATTTTGGGGTCCGTTCCACACCTGTGTTACCGTGGTAGCAGGTAAAAGATCCCGGTCATTCTGCCAAAAGTGCAGGGGGCAGGTTACAGCTAAACACATCTGCACCCTACCTATGTGGCTTCGAATAAAACTGTAAACTGGTGCATGGTTGTGTGGTGTACACAGAACATGCACTGAGAAGGCAGCAACTTCAGTGGCGCCAGCCATGTAAAAACCAAACAGCGCTGTTGGAACACCACTTCAGTGGATATTAGTTAACGTACGTCATTGTTGTCATTTGCTTATGTTTGTATGCTTACCGCTTTTTAAGACATTTCCGTGTGTGTGTGTGTCTAATGTTCGATAGGCGATAATGGTAATTTAAGCTACAATAATTAAGGTTCTGTTTGCTGAAATGTATGCTAATGTCGTTTTTGTGATAAGATGTTTGTACAGCGCAGTGAGTTTAACTCTGGTTAAAGAATAGCGCTTCATAAAAAATATTTATTATTATTATTGTTAAACTTGGTGAACAGAGAATCTAAATCTGAATTCAGAATTGCGCTGTGTCTACGGTCACCACACTACAGTCACTCATTCAGAGCTGCATACGACTAAAGTGCAGTGGGTCTGATCAGAAGCAGAGAACAGTGCTATACAAAAACTAAACAAAGCTGTCAACTGTGTGCAGAGTACATCGCCCTCTGTCCAGCATGCCAGGAGGGAGCCGAGGCAGGGCGTCGGCTCGTGGCATCGGCTCTGCGAGAGGTCAGTGGTCATTTTCATCCAGTGGGACCTGTGTGTAATGTATCAGTCCTTTGAGGTGAAATTGTGCTTCGTATGAAATGATTCAGATGTTGCCATAGGTTTCACTGTGGGGGGGGTGGGGGGGGGGGGTGCATGCGTGCGTGCGTGCGCTCATGTCTGTGTCTGAGTGTGTGGTGTTTGGGGCTGTGTGTGTGTGTGTGTGTGTGTTGTTTGTGCGTGCACTCATGTCTGTGTCTGAGTGTGTGGGCTCTATGTGTGTGTGTGTGTGTGTGTGTGTGCGCACGCATGCTTGCTCATGTCTTTGTCTGAGTGTGTAGTGTTTTTTGTGGGGGGAGAATGTGTGTATGTGGAGGGTGTGTGTTTGTGTGCACATGTTTGTGTGTAAATGTGTGGTGTGTGTGTGTGATGTGCATCTGTTCAAGTGTTGTGTGTGTGTGTGTTGTGTATGTGTGTGCCAGATGTACTAAAAAAATAACAACAACAACAACAATGAATGATGGGATACAAGGACCGACTGAACTGCTTTGCAAAATGCCAACACACATCATGCGTACCCCTCACTTACGACACCAACACTTTATCTTCCCGTTTAAACATATTTTATAATGCTCTTCCCCAGATGCGCTGTCGGGGAAACCCAGGGCTCTGAGCTCAGTGCTGGCATGGGGCGGGGGGCTGTCGCTACCCACCCGACTACCCCTCCCGTCTCCAGACACCCAGGTGGTGCAGGTGGCGACGGGTCGAACCCAGCGGGCCGCCGTGACCAAGCATGGCAGGCTGTTTGTGTGGGAGGTATGGTATTGGGCGATTCAGCGAAGCTGGTTTGCTAGAGTGAATGCGCTTTGTAATCTTTCGTGCAAGAAGTCACGAGAGATCGCAGCGCACTTCTGGGCTGATTTCTGAGTAGGCGTTGCTTCACGCTGTGTATAACGGTAGAAGTTGAACCTAGAATCGTGAAGCAGTACAAATGCCAATACTGTTGCAGTTGCAAAAATTACCGTGGAAAGGGGATGGAGGGTGGGAAAAAAAGTGTCTTTGCCTTTTTTTTTTTTTTGCTGACCAGAAGATCGCGAGTTCGTAGAAAAAGCGTTTTGGGGCATCCTATAGCATGAGCAGCAAGTTATTGCTTATTGCCAGACACATTATGACTACGGGCCTCCAAAAAATGCCTTTAAAGTTGGCAGTGTAAAAATTTGCAAATTCACTGTCACCGCCTTCCATTGTGAAGAAAGTATGTACTGGAAGTAAAAGCAGCCAAGGGACTTAAGCGATGCTGGGCAAAAGTCAAGGGAGTTAACAACCCCACCTGAATTGCCCAATAGGGTGCACTCTGTGTGATCATTGAGGATGTTTTGTGTGTGGGTGCTTGTGTGTGTGTGGGGGGGGGGTAGTGTGTGTGAGAAAGAGCATTTGTGTGTATGTGTCTGAGTGAGTGTGTTTATTAATTTGTGTATGTGCGTGTGTGTATATGTGTTTGTGTCTGAGTTTGTGTGTGTATGTGTGCTTGAGTGTGTGGGAGTGTTTAAGTCTGAGCTTGTGTGTGGGTCTGTTTATGTCTTAGTGGTGTGTGTGTGTGTGTGTGTGTGTGTGTGTGTGTGAGCGTGCGTGCATGCATGTGTGTTTTTGACCTAAAACTCGAACATTCATCCAGAGCCAAGTGAGATTTTGGGCCCACAACCTTTTCCCAGCACGTATAATGATATATATACTCATGTAATATGCACATGCAATGCCTCCACCGTTCACACAGCTGCACAATGACTAGTCACATCTGGCAGACTGCTGTGGTTGACAGTAAAACCTGACATGGGGAAATGAACACAACAAAATTCGCTGTAGCCCCTTGCAGTTGTGGCTGGTGTTATGAGAGCGACCTTGCCCGGGATACGTCTTTTCATCTGTAGCCTGAAGTGGAGGGTATATATATATGCCATCGGGGATCAGTGTGTCGCAAGTGTTATTGTAAAGCACCCTGCACATGTGTGGTAGACGGGTTCTATGGAATCTTTTTTATTATTGTTATCATTATTATGGTTATTCTTTTTGGAGGATGGACTTTAGTTGAAATTTGTGTACCTTGCATTTATTTGCATGCCAGGCGACTCAGGTCTTTGTTGTTGTATTTCACGACATTTGGGGGTGTACCTTTGGTGAAATTTGCATACCTTGCATTTACTTGCATGCCAGGCGACTCATGTCTTTGTTGTTGTATTTCACGACATTTGAGGGTGTACCTTTGGTGAAATTTGTGTACCTTGCATTTACTTGCATGCCAGGTGACTCAGGTCTTTGTGGTTGTGTTTATGTGACATCTTTGGAGTGCTAACTAACAGTGTGTGCCCCTGCGTACCTGTGACAGCCAGTGGGAGTGGGTGGCGAGGCGGCCTTACCTGGAGCACTGGACAGTGCTCACCCCACGCTGGTGCCTCGCTACCTGGAGGGTCAGGCGGCGGTGACTATTCAACACGTGGCTTGTGGTGACCTCTTCACCGCATGTCTAACTGGTGAGCTGGCACCTTTCTCTCCCCTTACTCCCCCCCCCACCCCACCCCCAACCACCTGTTTGGGCTCTTACCCCACTGTCAGTCAGATTTTAAAGCCAAACTGAAAACCTTCCTCTTCTCACAGTATTTCCACCCCAGCTAATATCAATACCCAGTTTCTGCTACAGTCATTGTGTGTGTGCGTGCGTGCGTGCGTGTGTGTGTGTGTGTGCGTTTCCATATAATACCTTATATAAATTGTTTTGGTAGGACTGTGCTCTATGTCACGTATGTGTGTATAGAATATTGTATTTATGTTAATATGTATCAAGTGAGCGCTCAGGGCATTGATGAGCACATGATAAATGCACATTAATATTATTATTATTATTATTAGTGTCACTGTCAAATGAATTGTTTGTGTTTTTTTGTTTGTTCACTACCGAAGTACCATACATCCTACCCCCCCCCCCCCCCCCCCCCCCCCCCGATATTTTTCGAGAGATTTCTAGTCTCCACACAGCTTCACTTCTCAGTGATGCAGTTTCTTTCTTCTCCTTTACACATGCAGTGTACATGCTGGCTTTTTGAGTACATGTCATCTTATTCATAACTTTCCATGGTTTATTCATGATTTTCCTTGACCTGTTCATCATTTTACTAACTGTTACATGGTGTGTTTTTGTGTGTGTGTCTGTTTGAATGAATGTTTTGAATGATCTCAGATTCTGTGCAGATCGTAAAAACAGGCAGTTTGGTCAGTGACGTAAAAAGTGATTCTTAAATATACTTATTTACTAATTTTTCAGATCGTGGTATACTTATGACATATGGCAGTGGAGCCAACGGCTGTCTCGGACATGGCAATTATAATGATGTCACACAGGTAACGCTGATCAGTTGTTTGCTTGGAAGATTTTTGTTTATGGTTGGTTTTACTCGCTTGCATGTAAGGCTAGACTTTTGTCACTCAGAAATAGGGTACCGTAATTACTGCATACCCATGCGTGAATACATGCACACACTTGCATGCACGTAGACCAGACCCCCCCAACCTCCCACTTCGACAAATGCGTGGATGCATATGCATCTCCCTCCCCACACACACACACACACACTCATACACACACACATGCACCCCCCACCCCACCCCAGCTCACCCTGATATAACTGTACTGGTTGACAGGGTGTAAAACACCAATTACCCCCCCCCAACACACACACAGCACACACACATTACCCTCATCCTTGAGAAGAAAATTGTCCCAGGCTTGTTCCCCCCCCCCCCTCCCCCCTTCCAACCCCCTTCCCCTGCCCCCCACCTCTACACCCACGTGTACACTCCTTCCCCTCACCATCACTCCTGTTCCCGACATTCACATCACCCTCGTACGCACATGTACCCCTCACCCCACCCCACCTCACCCTGATGTAACTCTACTGGTTGACAGGGTGTAAAACACCAAAATACTTACTTACTTACCCCTCCCCACACACACAACAAGCACACACACATTACCCTCATCCTTGAGAAGAAAATTGTCCCAGGCTTGTTCCCCCCCCCCCCCCACCCCCTTCCCCTGCCCCCACCTCTACACCCACGTGTACACTCCTTCCCCCTCACCACCACTCCCGTTCCCAACATACACATCACCCTCATACGCACATGTACCCCTCACCCCACCCCACCTCACCCTGATGTAACTCTACTGGTTGACAGGGTGTAAAACACCAAAGTACTTACTTACTTACCCCCCCCCCCCACACACACACACACACTCACACAAGCACAGACACATTACCCTCATCCTTGAGAAGAAAATTGTCCCAGGCTTGTTTACCCTTCCCCCCCCCCCCAAACCCCCTCCCCTTTCCCCCCACCTCTGCACCCACACATACACTCCTTCCCTCTCACCACCACCCCTGTTCCCCACATAAGCACATAATGACATACATATCACCCTCATGCTTGAAAAGAATAATGTCCCAGGCTTGTTTACGCCCCCCCCCCCCCCCCCCCCCCATACACACATGCACCCCCAACCCACCACACATACACATGCACGTACATACACACGCACGCACATATACATGTACACATGCACAGACAAGCACACATATACACACTAACGCATGCACACTAACGCGCACATGCACACGCACGCATGCACGCACACACTAACTATATCACCCTCATCCTTGAAAAGATAAAAATGTCCCAGGCTTTGTAATATCCCCCCTCTCCACCCCACCCCACCCCCCAAACTCTACACCCATACATGCATGCACACATTCCTTCCCCCCTACTCCCCAGCCCCTGCTCCAACCCCCACTCCAACACACTTACAAGCGCTTTAGCACCTTCATCGCTGAAAAGCAAAACGCGCCAGGCTTGTGGCAGCTGTGGTTTGGTTTGCAGGCCAAGATAGTGGAGGCTTTGCTGGGCTACGAGGTGGTGCAGGTGTCCTGCGGTGCCTCCCACGTCCTGGCCGTCACCAACGAGCATGAGGTCTTTGCCTGGGGACGAGGGGACAATGGTCAGTGTGTGTCAGCAGGCTTTTTTTCTTCTTCTTTTCTCTCTCTCTTCATGTCATGCTCCAATGCTGGGGGGAGGGGTGGGGAGTGTGTGTTGTTTGTGTGTGTGAGTGTGTATGTGTGTGTGTGAGTGTTTGTGTGTGTGAGTGTGTGTGTGTGAGTGTGTGTGTGTGTGTGTGTGGTGTGTGTGTGTGTGTGTGTGTGTGTGTGTGTGTGTGTGAGTGTTTGTGTGTGTGTGTGAGAGTGAGTGAGTGAATGTGTGTGTGTGTGTGTGTGTGTGTGTGTGTGTGCGCACGCATACATTGTGTGTGTGAGTGTGTGTGTGTGTGTGTGTGAGAGTGTGTGTGTGTGTGCTTGAATATTCAGTGTTACTGTTATCACACTGTTGATGGATCTTGTTTTTAAAATTTCAGTGGTAAGCCATTAATGTTTTTAGTTAAACCCAGACACACGACACTTACACACCATACCAGATGTCAATACTTACACACTGTACCAAATGGCCGTCCTCAGGCCGACTGGGGCTGGGGAACCAGGAGTGCATGGCATCCCCTCAGCCTGTTGCTGTGTCAGAAGACATCCGACCCTGCTCTGTGTACTGCGGCGTGGACTGCTCCGTCATACTGACGCTGGACGGCACGCTGCTCTGCTGCGGAAACAACAGGTGGGATACACTGACTGTCTCACTTATTGACTTATGCTCGGTTATACTGATGCTGGATGGCACACTGTGTGCTGGGACCAAGGTGTGGACTGCTCCGTTATACTGATGCTGGATGGCACACTGTGTGCTGTGACTGTGGTGTGGACTGCTCCGTTATACTGATGCTGGATGGCACACTGTGTGCTGTGACTGTGGTGTGGACTGCTCTGTTATACTGATGCTGGATGGCACACTATGTGCTGTGACTGTGGTGTGGACTGCTCCGTTATACTGATGCTGGATGGCACACTGTGTGCTGTGACTGTGGTGTGGACTGCTCCGTTATACTGGTGCTGGATGGCACACTGTGTGCTGTGACTGGTGTGGACTGCTCCGTTATACTAATGCTGGATGGCACACTGTGTGCTGTGACTGTGGTATGGACTGCTCCATTATATTGATGCTGGATGGCACTCTGTGTGCTGTGACTGCCATGTGGACTGCTCCGTTATACTGATGCTGGATGGCACTCTGTGTGCTGTGACTGTGGTGTGGACTGCTCCGTTATACTGATGCTGGATGGCACACTGTGTGCTGTGACTGCCGTGTGGACTGCTCTGTTATACTGATGCTGGATGCCACACTGTGTGCTGTGACTGTGGTGTGGACTGCTCCGTTATACTGATGCTGGATGCCACACTGTGTGCTGTGACTGTGGTATGGACTGCTCAATTATATTGATGCTGGGTGGCACACTGTGTGCTGTGACTGTGGTGTGGACTGCTCCGTTATATTGATGCTGGATGGCACACTGTGTGCTGGGACCGTGGTGTGGACTGCTCCGTTATACTGATGCTGGATGGCACACTGTGTGCTGTGACCGTGGTGTGGACTGCTCCGTTATACTGATGCTGGATGGCACACTGTGTGCTGTGACTGCCGTGTGGACTGCTCTGTTATACTGATGCTGGGTGGCACATTGTGTGCTGTGACTGTGGTGTGGACTGCTCCGTTATATTGATGCTGGATGGCACACTGTGTGCTGGGACTGTGGTGTGGACTGCTTCGTTACACTGATGCTGGACAGTACGCTGCTTGGCTGCGGAAACTACAGGGACATGCTTACTGACCAACTATGCTTAAAATTCGGACATGTGTTGTGGCGGCTTAATACTTACGGACCAACTTTGCTTAAAATTTGGACATGTTTTGTGGCGGCTTAATTGTTCATTTAACGTTGCTTTACATCCACAAAGACCATGTGGACCACCAGGGATGGGGAGCCCAGAACGGTCACCTTGCTCCTGAGCTCTGAGAAACACAGAATGTTCAGTGTTGCTTTATGTCCACAGAGACCATAATGACTATTAGGGATGGGGAGCCCAGGACTTTCACACTTCTTCTGAGCTCTGCTGTCTTTTATTCCTTTGAACCCTTTGTGATTTGCATCTGTTGATGTGTTCGCTGATGGTGGTGCCGCAGGAACAACAAGCTGGGTCTGGATGAGATCAACGGCGACGGCGTGCTGGAGCGGTTGGTCGAAGAGGTCCACATGTTCGCCCCCATCACATCCGCCCCCATCAACTCCCTGCAGGTCCAAGGAGTGGCCGTGGGCACGTCCCACGCCGCGCTGCTGACAGGTGACTCTTCCGTCTGCGTCCGTTTGATGCTGCAGGGTTAGGGACGTTCATCCGACTAATTATTTACAATAGCTGCAAAATACGAATCATTGGGTGTCCCAGAGATTGCTGGTTGTCGTGGTTGTGGAACTGACCTCTCGCTTTTTTTTTCCGCCAGATAGCTCTGGCCTCTGTCATGTTTAGTCGTAAGCGTAATTTCCCTTTGGTAGAGCAACATCCCTTCCCTTAGTTTGTACTGCGGCCATGTTGGAGACGCATATAACAACTGAATTTGAAGTCGAAACCAAGAGTTCGTTTCAGTGTTGTCAGCAGGGCACACTTCAGGCCTGTCAATGCGCAGGGAATACAGGATGCTTAGGTGTTAGTGTCCGTTAGCATGCTTTTTTGATGCTGCAGGGTTATGGTCATTCACCTTGCTAATATTTACAATAGCTGTAAAATACAAATCACTGGGTGGCCCAGATATCACTGATTGTTGTGGCTGTGGAACTGACTTTGTGCTTTTAGCCAGATAGCTCTGGCTGTTAAATATTAGTGTCCATTAGTGGTTTAGTCATTCACCTTACTGGATATTTACTATAGCTGCAAAATACAAATCACTGGGTAACCTGGATATCACTGATTGTTGTGGCTGTGGAACTGACTTTGTGCTTTTAGCCAGATAGCTGTGGCCGCTTAGACATTAGTGTCCATTCGTGGTTTAGTCATTCACCCTGCTGGATATTTACAATAGCTGCAGAATACAAATCACTGGGTAACCCAGATATCACTGATTGTTGTGGCTGTGGAATTGACTTTGTGCTTTTAGCCAGATAGCTCTGGCCATTAAATATTAGTGTCCGTTAGTGGTTTAGTCATTCACCCTGCTGGATATTTACAATAGCTGCAGAATACAAATCACTGGGTAACCCAGATATCACTGATTGTTGTGGCTGTGGAACTGACTTTGTGCTTTTAGCCGGATAGCTGTGGCTGCTTAGACATGAGTGTCCATTCGTGGTTTAGTCATTCACCCTATGGATTATTTACACTAGCTGCAAAATAAAATTGTTGGGTGGCCAAAATATTGCTGATTGCTGTGGTCATTGAATTGACCGCTCATTTTAGCCAGAGAGCTCTCTGCCCACTGAGACAAGTGGAGTCAAGAAAATAATGGGCATCTGAACTTGCGCTTTGAACTGCATGGACCCAGAGACTTTGATTGTTGTCTCACAGTTGAGGGCAAGTGCTACACATTCGGCTCGAACCAGTTTGGTCAGCTGGGCTACGAGAAGGAGCCGCAGGACCGACGACCGGCCCTGGTCAAGGCCCTCAACTCTTGCAAACTGTCTGCCGTCGCTTGTGGTGATACGTTTACCATGGCTGTGTCAGAGGGTATATATTTTTCTGTGATATGGTGTGTTTTTAAATTATTGATATTGTATAATGTTACACATCAGTCTGTACAGTGTGTGTGTGTGTGTGTGGGGGGGGGTCACTGTGTGTGTGTGTGTGTGTGTGTGTGTGTGTGTGTGTGTGTGTGTGTGCATGCATGTGTGTGTGTGCATCTTTTGCATAGTTATTTTTGAATCCTTGTCAACATTATGTGTTAGCTTTAAAAATTTATTTTATTTTATTGCTGATAACATTTTCCATCTCGATGTACATTATGTGTGTATGCTTTCTCAGCGCCTTGAGCCGCAGGGTAGGTGCTTTACAAATTTCCATTAGTATTATTATTTATTATTATTGTGATTATTTATTTTTGGCTGGTTGTTACATGTACTTTTTATGTGCGAGTTGACACTAATTTCCCGCAATGGGATGAATAAAGTAGTCTGTAGTCTGTTGGAGATGACAGGATATATAGAACAGAGCTGACATCTCAATTATTTTTTAAAAATTAATTTTCCTTTACGAATGTTAATTTTGTTCTTGTAAAGATCTGTGTTTTTTTGGCTTTTTTGTCCACTGGATGCTATTGTTCTTCACAGCAGCGCCTTTTGTGGTCTGTAATGCTTTTAAGTTTGATCCAAACACATAAAACTTCTTAAGGAATGAAATTAACTTGATGCTAAATGCTAAGCTATGTGTAAATGCTAAGATTTCTTGGAAAACAATTGTGTTGTTCACTTTTGGTTCTGTTGCTCTTTATTTAGGGGAAAAAAGAAAGATACTAAAAAATAGTTTCAGTTTTTGCTCATACGGGTCTCTGTTGTCAAAAAGAGCAATGTTTATATTTTCCCAAAGGGAATTTCTGTTTGCAACTGCAAGGTAAGCGATGTTATATTTGATCAAAATTCAGAGGAAAAATCTCTTAGAATGACTGCTAACGTTCTAAAACTAGATCCAAACACATAAAAGGTTAAAAAAGAACACTTGTTTTTATCACAAAACACAACATGCAAATTTTGGGGGTGAGCCCCTTTCTGTCAAGCTACGAAACAACTCTTAAACAACAGTTAAACAGTGAAAACTTAGACGTAGGATACTTATCTGCCACAGTCATTGTCATGCTAACAGTTTTCCCCACCTTGGACCCCAAAACAACATAACAAAACAGCTCAACCAAAAAGTGCAGATAAGCATCCTACATCTCATTTTTTACCATTTGAGTGTTGTCTTGTAGCTTGAAAAAGGGGTTTACCTCCAAAATGTGCATGTTGTGTTCCAAACTAATAAATACCTTTTTTAATTTTTTAATTTTTTATTACCTTTTATGTGTTTGGATCTTGTCTTAGAATGCCAGCAGTCATTCTTGGTTCAGATTTTATTTTTCTCATTAAGCTCATGTTGCATGTATTATTTTTTTAACGACAGTGGGGGAGATATTCTCCTGGGGCAAGAGCGCCAGAGGGCGACTGGGTCGCCAGGACGAGGAGTCGGGGATTCCCAAGAAGGTGGCCATCACTGGCGAAGACCCCTATGACATCGTCTCCCTCTCTTGTAGCCACGGCAACACCCTGGTGGCCATCAGACGTACGTCGCCAAGAGTACATGCAACTCATTCAGCATTACAATCCTGTTTCTTATGCCCCCCACCTCCCCCCCCCCCCCCCCCCCCCCCCCCCCCCCCCATGCACTCACCCACCCACAATGAAGTTGGGGGAAGGGGGTATCTTGGAATCATGTTGTTATATTGCTATCACTATTCTGTTTCTTATGCTCCCTGACCCCCTTCACCCACCCACCCACATTATGAAGTTGGGGGAAGGGGGTATCTTGGAATTGTGTTGTTAAAGTGCTCAGTTGTGTTTCTGTTACATGGATTTCTTGTTGTAATGTTCCCCAAATGAATACTCTGGGGGTCACCAGGTATACACAGTTTGGGGTTCACCAGGTATACACAGTTTTACATCGACAAATGCATTACATAGGGGGAGAGGACAGCATATGTGACTGCATTTTATGACCCTCCCTGAGAGGACAGCATGTGTGACTGCATTTTATGACCCTCCCTGAGAGGACAGCATATGTGACTGCATTTTATGACCCTCCCTGAGAGGACAGCATATGTGACTGCATTGTTATGACCCTCCCTGAGAGGACAGCATATGTGACTGCATGTTATGACCCTCCCTGAGAGGACAGCATAGTGACTGCATTTTATGACCCTCCCTGAGAGGACAGCATATAGGACTGCATTTTATGACCCTCCCTGAGAGGACAGCATATGTGACTGCATTTTATGACCCTCCCTGAGAGGACAGCATATGTGACTGCATTTTATGACCCTCCCTGAGAGGACAGCATATGTGACTGCATTTTATGACCCTCCCTGAGAGGACAGCATACGGACTGCATTTTATGACCCTCCCTGAGAGGACAGCATATGGACTGCATTTTATGACCCTCCCTGAGAGGACAGCATATAGGACTGCATTTTATGACCCTCCCTGAGAGGACAGCATACAGGACTGCATTTTATGACCCTCCCTGAGAGGACAGCACCAGGACTGCATTTTATGACCCTCCCTGAGAGGACAGCATACAGGACTGCATTTTATGACCCTCCCTGAGAGGACAGCATACAGGACTGCATTTTATGACCCTCCCTGAGAGGACAGCACACAGGACTGCATTTTATGACCCTCCCTGAGAGGACAGCATACAGGACTGCATTTTATGACCCTCCCTGAGAGGACAGCACAAGGACTGCATTTTATGACCCTCCCTGAGAGGACAGCACACAGGACTGCATTTTATGACCCTCCCTGAGAGGACAGCATAGGACTGCATTTTATGACCCTCCCTGAGAGGACAGCATACAGGACGGCATTTTATGACCCTCCCTGAGAGGACAGCACACAGGACTGCATTTTATGACCCTCCCTGAGAGGACAGCATAGAGGACTGCATTTTATGACCCTCCCACATTGGCGGTCACACACTGTCTTCTGAGGAGATATTTATATGCTCTAATTCGGGTAATGCACACCTAGGGAATTGCCCCGATGAGGGACTATTGACATTGTAGTTATTGGCATTTTTTTCTTTTTTTTCTTCTTTTTTTTGCAGCCTTTTATTTAATAACAAGACGTTGTTTTTTCCTCCTTGTGGGGCTTTTATTCATTAACATGCATCCATCCATTACAATACAGTTTTTCTCTCTCTCTCTCTTTCATTCATATACCTAAGGCAAAGTACAAAGAAAAAGAAAAAAATGCACACACACACACACACACAAAAAGAAGAAGTTCTTGGCATCTTATTGTTTTCAGTCAGACCATTTGGGGCTAAAGCAAAAGGTTGTGTTAGGAGTTTTACCATGTCAGGATGACTTTTAGCCATAGTAATCTTAACAACTTATATAAATACTAATAATCTTTGTGTGTTTGTGTTTCAGCTGTGCAGAGGTCTGGCAGTCCTATCGAGTGATGGCGTGAGGTACAAGATGTTGCTGACATGGGTGTTTCAGACTTGACAGTTGACTGAAAAACTGCTGCGACAGCGTACGGGTGTTATTTATTTATGGCCTGCGCTCCGCTCGGCCCAGGCTGCTGCATTTACATCTGCTGTCTGAACCAGGATTCAATCAGAAGCTTGACGTCGTCTTTTCTCCAAAGGCGTCATCTGTTTGCTACACTTCCAGACTGCAGCATCTGTTGTTGTTGTTTTGATCGCTTTTATGTATTGCTGTTCACCGCTCTTGAGCAGACTCAGTATGGAATGTGAGCCATGCTCAGCTGTACTCCAGAGCTAAGCTGAACCCCGCTCACTAGAAAAACAGCCAAGTTGAACCTGGCTTGCATTCATCCTGGGACGGCCAAACGAAGCCTAGCTCGCATCCATCCTGGGACAGCTAAGTTGAGCCTGGCTCGCATACATCCTGGGACAGCCAAGTTGGGTGGAGCCTAGCTCACATCCATCCTTGGACAGCCAAGTTGAGCCTGGCTCGCATACATCCTGGGACAGCCAAGTTGAGCCTGTTGCGCATCCATCCTGGGACAGCTGTGTGGAGCCTGGCTCGCATCCATCCTGGGACAGCCAAGTTGAGCCTGACTCGCATCCATCCTGGGACAGCTGTGTGGAGCCTGGATCGCATCCATCCTGGGACAGCCAAGTTGAGCCTGACTCGCATCCATCATGGGACAGCTGAGTGGAGCCTAGCTCACATCCATCCTGGGACAGCCAAGTGGAGCCTAGCTCACATCCATCCTGGGACAGCTGAGTGGAGCCTGCCTCACATCCATCCTGGGATAGCCAAGTGGAGCCTGGCTTGCATCCATCCTGGGGTAGCAAAGTTGAGCCTTGCTTGCATCCATCCTTGGACAGCCAAGTTGAGCCTAGCTGGCATCCATCCTGGGACAGCCAAGTGGAGCCTGGCTCTCATCCATCCTTGGACAGCCAAGTGGAGCCTAGCTCACATCCATCCTGGGACAGCTGAGTGGAGCCTGGCTTGCATCCATCCTGGGACAGCTGGGTGGAGCCTAGCTCACATCCATCCTGGGATAGCCAAGTGGAGCCTTGCTCACATCCATCCTGGGACAGTCAAGTGGTGCCTGGCTCACATCCATCATGGGACAGCTGAGTGGAGCCTGGCTTGCATCCACCCTGGGACAGCCAAGTGTAAATGCAGTATCCTGTGCCTAGCCTGGAAGATTTATTAGTGTAAATGGTCCAGCAGGACCTCTGCCTCGCAAACCAAACTACAATTGGTGACATAGACTACTGTCTCATTTTGGTATGCAAAGGGATCATCACTGCCCATGAACTGCAATGTTCAACTGGAAAGGTGAACCTGCCGTACGCACTGCTGGCATAAGACTTGTGTGCCGATGAAACCTTGCTTCTCTGTTCCTTTATGGGAGCTTGGAGCTAGGGAAGATGTTGAAGTGGTCCGCCTCATCTCCTCCGCTACTACACAAATGTATTGCAGTTCACCTTATGGCATTTTGTACGTGTTGTGCATGTGTGTGTGCTTTTCTGGGTTAACCTTTGGTTTGTGTGTTCATTGTATGTGTGTTGGTTTGTGTGTTCATTGTGTGTGTGTGTGTGTGTGCACGCATGTGTGTGCATGTGCTTTTTTTGGTTAACCTCTGGTTCATGCGTTCATTGTATGTGTGTTGGTTTGTGTGTTCATTGTGTATGTGTGTGTGTGTGTGCACGCACATGTGTGTGCATGTGCTTTTCTGAGTTAACCTTTGGTTTGTGTGTGTGCTTTTCTGGGTTGGCCTTTGGTTTGTGTGTGTGTGTGTGTGTGTGCATGAGAAAGCGACAGACTCCATCCATGCAGCTGTTTTGGCAACTTGAGATATTAATGTGCATCTTCTTACAGAATATCTACACAGTGGTTTACCAGTGGTAATTGGGGGTAAACAAATCAACGTTTTCCACATCCCTGTGTCAGAGGCGTACTGTAACTTTGCTAGCATTGTATGCTGTGCGTCGGTGTTCATAGAGCTGATAGGAACTGTTCCTTCTGCTCACTTAACCATCTTAATTTATGAGCCTTTAATGGGGTAACCTTTGGTTTGTAATTGTGTGTTCAGTGCATGTGTGTGTGAGTGTGCATATGTATGTGTGCACGCATGCGTGGGTGTGCATGTGCGCATGCATGAGAAAGAGACAGGGGACTTTCCGTCCATGCAGCCGTCTTGCGTATTTCACTGCCATTTTACTCCAGTGTTAAAGGGAACCCCAGCTGACGATTCGAGATTGCCTAAAAACACAGAAAATTTTCCATTTGCAGGCTTCATGGGGTTATGCTATCAATATTTAAGCAAAAGTTTTGGGAGGGGTTTAAATTTTTAATGCCTCAGGGCCCAGTCATCGTTTGTTCTTTTATTTTATTTTTCATCACAGAAGACCAGAAAAAAAGAGCTGCTTTTGATGTAGTATACACTTCTACCACGCATGCTGGCCTTACTCATGTCACGGACGCAGACTGCCAGACACAGAATGGTGGCACTTGTGCCAGACATTTCACAACTTTCTAATGTTGATTTGTAACCCACAGAAGGTTGAAAGAGTGCTTATTTTACTCAGGCAATACAAAATGTAAGCAAACTTTCAGGTCTTGCCCCTTTTTAACAGAATGAAGAGATAAATAATATACAGTGAAACGATGAACCGAGTTGCTTATTTTTCAGTTGGTTGAATCATATTGTTAAATGAAACTGGATCATCAGTTGAGTTAAATCATAATTCAAAACTACGGTTGTTCTATTTCTTTCTCAGTTTTATCAATGCTGTGATGTTTCTTTCTAAGGAGTCCCCTTTAATTTTCAGCTATCTGTTTTTATCTGTGATAATATGAAGGGTCAGATTGGTTGGTCGTGGATAAGGGGTGTAGCAGAGAGGAAGAGTAATGATACTGGCTGTTTGAACAGTTCCATTCACAGTTTTATGCTTTTGTGCATTTCTGCAAAGTGTACGAGATCCAAAAACACTTAAAGGTTAAAAGGAACGCTAATTTAACATGACAATACAAAACACATGAGAGTGTTTGGGTTAAGCCCCTTTTTCAAGCAAAAAAACAACAACAGTTAAATGGTGAAAAATGATAATAATGTACATATCTGGTTTCAGTTGTGGTGTGTTCAATGCCTCGAGTGTTTGGAAGAATGTTGGCATGAAGTGTATTACGTGCCAAATACATGTATTCTCAGTCTGCATTTATGCAAGCTTTCAAGATGCTTCTGGGTGTTTTTATTTTCATTAGACCTGCGATTTACTGTTGTTGGTTCCCAGGTATTGTACTTTCAGAACAGTTTCCGTCCAGTGTTGTTATTTGTCTTTGAATTTTACTCCCAAAGATGATTATTGCATAAAATTATACTGAGAACACATGATAATTATTACCTGATGTTCATGATACCAGTGGGTCGTTGCTGCTGAAATATTTTTCATTGTTGAAAAAATTCATGCAATGTGAAATAAAATGATGCCATCATGTGGCTGATGATCTGGAATTTCATTGTGTGTGTGTTTGATACTTGACTGTCCATTGTAGTCATGCGTTTCAAATATATCTGACAGTAATAAATCTTGTCACCCGCAATACTGTGAGGAAGGACATCACGTGAGAGCTTTTGTGGTAAAAGGGGACATTTGCATGGAGCGCATGCTGGAGCTTTCTTCGTTTCCCTTTTTTTTTTGGTCTGGAACTATTCACACATGCTGTGCATCCAAGGTGATGTGGAGTGACGCACGTAAGCTCTCGTGTATCCTCTTTCCTCGCTTTACTGCAGTTGACAGAATTGTAATTACTTATTATTATTAGACAGCTCATCTTAATTTTATTACGAGATTTATTCAGTGCCCCATCTTCCACAGGTGGAAGTGTACTGCACTTTACAATGATACCAGCAACTCCCAAACACAGTCATGCACACAGAAAGATGGACATGTGCAGTGGAATCAAATCTCTGTGTAAAAATTCCTTTACTGCATTAAAACACACAATAATAGTTTACCACTTTAAACATTACTATATATGCTGAGTGTGTGTTCTAGATGGGGAAGGGAGCTAATTAGGTGGGTTAATTACTAGCCAATTGTATAGGATATATTAGGGTGATACAGTTTCCAGAAATATCAAACAACTTCTGAAAACTAAAATTAAAATGAGCATGATCTAATAAGTCAGCAATGTTGTATTATAACAAATCTAAAAATATGACATAATTAAAACTTGGTTCAATACATTAAAAGCATTACTCTGACCTTGAATTTCCCCAAGATAGCAGGGCAAAACAAAATGAATCCAATCACAATCTGATTCACTGATCATGACTAAAATGACTTTCTCTCAGGAGGACTGGGAGGGAAATGAAGTTGAATGAAACAGCAAGAGTGAAAATTGGAAAAACAAGATCTCATCTGTAGGTGAAACATGCAAAGCTATATTATACCCTACCACTCCAGGCTTAATTCAGGGAACTTTCTTGGACACTGCCACTTGTTCTGTAGAAGGGGCTGCAATTTCTGCATCTATGGTACCGTATGCCACCACGGGCAATGCCAATGGAAATTACAGCAACAACCCCCCCCAAAAAAACACAACAACACACACAAAAAAAACCCCACTCATATCATACACTGCTGTCATCTTTTCAACAAACCTGTTTCAGCATCACCAACTGAAATTACAGCAAAACATAAAGACTCATATCACATACTGCTGTAGTGTTTTCAACAAACCTATTTAAGCACGAATAACTCCATTCATCCGTAGATAAAAACACAGCCGAGAAATGGACATATACATATATATATATATATATATATATATACACGAAAGCAACAAGAAGCACACACAAACTCCAGCAAGCACATAGTTATTTGTCAAGCCAGCTGCAGCTAAACAAGCTCGCCTGACCCTGATACACCAGCCAAACCATAACACAGGCAGGGGGCACAGGTACCTGTCATCTATTCTTCCACCTTTCATGCTCACCGGCTCTCTGAACACGGGTGATGCCAGAGTGGTACAATTTCAGGAAGAAGATGTGTGATTCTGGTCTCCGCACCCAGAATTTGATCCTACTGTCAGTTGTTGTAGCTGATTGCTTTTATATAGCGCTGCTCTCTGCCTCTCGAAGCGCTCACTGCACTCTTGTCACGTGTGATTCTAGATGAGCGAGTAGCTTTTTTATAGTGTTTTTGAATATCCATCAAAGTGTCAGTGTTGTACAATTACACTATGGCCGACTAGATAAGAAGCTAGTGTTGAACCATTATACCTTCATCTGACTAGATAAGAGGTAATTGCCTACACATTTTAACTCTTATTGTCACAAGCTTTAACACAAACCAATGAAAAGTTCAGTGACCAATTACATGTGTGTGCGTGCGTGCATGTGTGTGTGTATGTGTGCGTGTGTGTGTGTGTGTGTGCACATGTATTGTGTAATGTTTCTGCATTTGACTTTTGAATGGTTTTCAGCTCCATATCTGATTGAATTGTGGAATGTTTTATTGTGAAATTTGTTGAATGTTTTATGTAAACGATGAACCAGAAGTCGAATCTCTCTGCAAAGAGATAATATTGTACCATCACACTACCTGTCTGATGGAAGCTGCATCAATAAAAATCCTCACCCTGACATAGTAAGACATAAACAACCAGTCCTGCCTATGTAACTTTTTCTCCTTCTCACAAATACTTTAAAACAATCACTTTGAACCAGAGGATTTCTGCTATATATATTTCCATGTTCCAACCATTTCAAGGTGATCCATAAACATCCATTTTTGTTTATCAGTACAAGCTGTGGAAATGGGCATACAGTTACAGTGATGTTGCAGAATCTGATGCAATTATTTTTTAAGTTCGAACTGATTTTAGAATCACTGGTATATTGGCAATGGCACAAAGAACTGAGATTTTAACATCCCGTCAACAACACAGGGTCACCGCAAAAGCATGATGCACTAAAAATATTTTTTTTAACCCACTTTGCCCCAGATCGCCCATCACCGCCCACTCTTTCCCCTTACTGCGCAACCCCAGACTGCTCGGCAGCAGCCAGCTAGCAGACGCTCCATAATAGCATCCCGGCTTATGCAAACAGGAATGGGATTCTCGTGAGACTTGTCGCCTCATTTCCACTATTGTTTACTACTTCTGGCGCTGTCCTTTGTTCGAAGTTTGGTGGAGTTAGAGAGACACTGTGAATTTCCAAAGCTGTGAGATGGACACATGATAGATGCACAAAAATAAACAAAAGACCTACTGTTAGCAATGGCATCAGAGCTTCATCCTTTGAGATTTGAACTGCAAATTTGGCTCGGTGGGCACCCTAACACATGGAGCTTCATCTTTGGAGATCCAAACTGGAAATTTTGCAAAGTCGGTCAGCACCCTAAAACTTGACGTTCAGGTGCAGACATTTCTGACTTGGGATTTTTAAATTATTTGACTTTTATTTTTGAGTGAAAAAAATCAAAACCTCTTGGATATACAAGAACACTGTATTCACAAACTGGGGAAAATACGAAGCGAGCTGAAACTTTTGTTTGGTGTTTATTATTGATTTTTTTAAGTTGTATACCAGGATCATTTGACACTGTTACTTCCCTTTGCATGGGATTTCCTAGCGAAAGGGCAGCGGCTGGTCTGGGGCCAAGTGGGTTAAATCCCAACACAAAGACGTGCAAGAACATGGACCAGATGGGAAGGAATAGTGCTGTTCCGATTCCACGTCTTAACTTTCAGGCTCTTTCAGTGGTTTCCATTTCCCCTGCACCGTGGTGCGGTGCAGCACTCGCAGACCAACTTCGGAAACGGGGCGCTGAGTCTCTGGCGTTGCCTCGTGACCCACCGCTAGGTTGTCCGAGATGATGAAGTCGCCAACCTCCCACTGAAACGATTGGTCAGTCACCTGATGTTTAGTATCAAAGAAATCATGACAGTCGGGGAGGGGAAAGATAAAAGGGGGGGGGAGAGAAAGGGAGAGAAAGAGAGAAAGAGAGAGGAAGAGAGCAGGGTGGGGGAGAGGGAGAGAGAGGGGAGAGAAAGAGAGGAAAAGAGAGAGAGAGAGAAGAATGGGAGTAGCTTTGAGCTTTGATCTTAAGTCCTTGCATTTTCACTGCAAGTGCCTTGCGCTCATCTCATTGTGAAGAGGCGCAAAAAAAATATTTATTGCTATTATTATCATTAAAAATCAAATAACGTGAGGGCTCAGACAATAAGAACTGTGACACACAGTATTAATGCAAGCCACCCCAGACCCCAGACTGATCGTAGCATGACATAAACTGGGATCTTACGCAAGGTTTAAGCCTGTTCTTAATTGGGTGACGTGTTAGTTTGCCGAACATACTTTGGACAGTTCGATGCACTATAATTCGTTTCTTAATTGAGCTTCAGATGAACTTTTCATTCGCTGAACATGGTTCAGACAGTGCAATGAACTATACTTCATTTCTTAACTGGCTTATAATGAGATGCAAGCTTTGGCCTGAACTTGTGGCAGAAGCACAGCAGACAGCATGATCCAAAATGTAGGTTAAAATCAAGTCAGTATACTTTAATCATCCCTCACACAGTCACAGGGTAATTCAACCAACTACTGTATCATTCTGTGTCCCAGAGACAAGGCTGCGCCTCCCACAAGTCAACAAATAGGCCAGTTCCCTCTGAAGTGAGTGAAGCATTGACACTGCCTTCCATTTTTATTTTTATTTCTTCCTCATCCACAGGAGAGCTCTCTTTGCTCAACCAATCAGAGGCAAGGTTCGCCAAACTGGGTGCATATTCTCAGAACATGTTGAGCGAAGCTTTTGGGACCCCGAACACAGTTTCATCACAGTTTGTCAAATACCCTGAACTAGGTTTGTGAAGCAAAAGTTCACCCCCCAAAATCTTAAGAACCAACTATGTTTGCCAAACTTTTTTTCAGGTTCGACAGACAGGTTCACGAAGCAAAAGTTTGCCCAGTTAAGAAGGGGCTTTAGAGCTAGTCTTTCGCATCAAGTCGCCTTAAAAAAAGCTTGCACCTTATGAGAATAAACAAGGCGGTTATTGTCCTTGGTGATCTCTTGGTACATCTCTCGCAGAATCTGTGCCGTTTCGCGTCGGTCTGTCTGTCGCTCCTTGTCTGTTCCATAGTCCCACACAAAGCCGCCAGTCATCCCCAGGTGAAAGCAAATGGTCTGAAAGAAAAAGGACTTTTAAGGTTTGCACATGTGGAGTGGGCACAGTATTGCGCCAAACAATGGGGGGGGGGGGGGGGGGGTCGTCATGGAATCATAGATACAGGCTGTTTGTTGACAGGGTGAGGGTAGACCAAGGGCTGTATGTATTGCCAGTGATGATCACAATAATACTGTACAAGATGGAATCATAGTTACAGGCTGTTTCGGTGACAGGGTGAGGGTAGACCAAGGGCTGTATGTGTTGCCAGTGATGATCACAATAATACTGTACAAGATGGAATCATAGTTACAGGCTGTTTCGGTGACAGGGTGAGGGTAGACCAAGAGCTGTACATGTTGCCAGTGACAATCATTATAATGTTTATTGTACAAGACTCAAGAGAGAATTAGAGTCACACTTACACTTACAGGCTGCTTGGTGACCGAGTGAGGGTGGTAGATCAAGAGCTGTACGTGTTGCCAGTGACAATCACAAGAATATTTACTGTACAAAACTCAAGAGGGAAATAGAGTTACACTTATAGGCTGGTTGGTGACCGAGTGAGGGTGGTAGATCAAGAGCTGTATGTGTTGCCAGTGACGATCACTAGAATATTTACTGTACAAGACTCAAGAGGGAAATAGAGCGACACTTACAGGCTGCTTGGTGACCGGGTGAGGGTGGTAGACTAAGAGCTGTTGCCAGTGACGATCACTATAATATTTACTGTACAAAACTCAAGTGGGAAATAGAGCTATGCTAACAGGCTGCTTGATGACAGGGTGAGGGTAGACCAAGGGCTGTACATGTTGCCAGTGACAGTCACTATAATATTTACTGGACAAAACTCAAGAGAGAAATAGAGCTACACTTACAGGCTGTTTGGTGACCAGGTGAGGGTGGTAGACCAAGGGATGTACGTGTTGCCAGTGACGGTCACTATAATATTTACTGCACAAGATTCAAGAGGGAAACAGAGCTACACTTACAGGCTGCTTGGTGACCGGATGTAGGTGGTAGATCAAGAGCTGTACGTGTTGCCAGTGTCGATCACTAGAATATTTACTGTACAAAACTCAAGAGGGAAATAGAGCTACACTTACAGGCTGCTTGGTGACTGGGTGAGGGTGGTAGACCAAGGGCTGTACGTGTTGCCAGTGACGATCACTATAATATTTACTGTACAAAACTCAAGAGGGAAATAGAGCTACGCTTACAGGCTGCTTGGTGACAGGGTGAGGGTAGACCAAGGGCTGTATGTGTTGCCAGTGGTGGTCAGTCCGCCACAAGCGCTCCCAGCGGGCTCGCCTCTCTGGAGACAAACTTTCCACCAACTCCTTCAGAGGCACAAAGGCTGTAATTTAAACAAAGAAAACGTCTGTTGTTTTTCTAACTTAGACAGCATGAGCATAAAATAACAACTTCACCTAATAGTAATACAGTATGTTAAGAAAATAGCGCTATAAAAACAAAAGAAAGGAAGAAAGAGGTTAAAAAATAACATAAAAGCAGCTGACCCATCTTGATGAAGAAAAGGCTATTTCTTTTTTCTCTCTCAAAACCCTCACTGGTGGTTATTGTTAATGATGTAACTGAAAAAAACTTGCAATAAATGCTTTACCAAACATATAAATATATTATATACAGAAATAAAGCATCTAGAAGTAAGAACTCTTGTTGGTAAATTACTGGCCATATTTTTACAACACACACAGATCCTACAAGCCCCCCCCCCCCCCCCCCCCACTTCAATTCCTTGACTTTGACCATATTGCTTTACGTCCACAGAAGCGAGGTTGCTTATTAGGGACAGGGGACAGGGGGGGAAGAGGATGAAAGAGTGAAGGCTCGACCACGGATACCACCCGAAAAAGACCAGAGAGACCATGGACTGCCCCAGAACAATGGAAGTGTTAAGGCGGTATCCCCTTGCAATTGCGCAGTGACGAGTGCACTGCGCAATTGCTGTTTCAACTGCCGTGCTTGGGCAGAGTCACAAGGACAATGTTGCACTGCTGTTGAGGAACAACCCGAAGTGAAAGAAGTCCAACTTTCGCAGCCCAGCTCCACCTCCCTGCTCATGATCTCTTCTGGGCTAACTTGAGGGTCCAGCTCCACCTCCCTCCTCTTGATCTCGCCTGGAACCCTGTGGTGTGTGTGCCCCCCATTCCTTGCCAAGTAAGAATATATATATATACCTTCTTAGAATCTTACCAGTGTTTCCAATTTTTGGCACAGACACCATGTGATAAAGAGCAAAGCTGAAGGGTTTCTCCATGAAACTGCCATCAATGTGCCACCCAGTGCGGCCGACATTTGTACAACCCTCCACCTCGTTGTTCGACACCCGGAACACATCCGGGTGAGGAGACTTTGGGTGTTTGTAGAATGTGGACTCCAGTTCCCCAAACCACTGTGAGATTTCCACATGCCTGTCAGCGCTGATGACACCTTGGTCTTTGAAGATGAGCAGACGATACTTGTGGACGTCCTTTTTGATCTGCTCCACAATGTTTTCGGGAACAGGCTGTTTCAAATCGATACCTCGCACCTCCACACCAACTGGAGCAGGGGTGTACTCCATTCCTCTATGCAGCTTGGGTGTGTCGACTGTATGGTGACAGTTCAGAGTGAGAACCGCAAAGGTGCGGCAGAGGTGCTGAAGGTATGCTTTTTTGCAGTTGCCCCTATTCAGCAATGCAGTAGACCATTTGATCATCGGTCTTGCCCTTTTGCATTTACAAGGAAATGTGGCAGTCTGTCACTGTCCGGTGCATGAAAAGTAGTTCTATGATGGCTGTTTGTGTTACCTGCAAATTAACAAATCGGATCAAAAGGTTGCACTGAGACTGTAATTGTGAATAAATATGACACAGGGCACACTTCTTCTCTCCCCCACCATCAAACTTGCATCCCACTCCCATTGAAAAGTAGTTCTATGATGGCTCTTTGTGTTACCTGCAAATTAACAAATCGGACCACTTAGCCTCCTTAGGAAAAGGTTGCACTGAGAGTGAGACTGTGATTGTGAATAAATATGACATGGGCCGTGGGGGTGACATGCACACTTCTACTCTCCACCACCATGAAACTTGCATCCCACTCCCGTTGGCTGCCCAGTGCTTTGAGTCTGATGTTTATTTTTTGAATTAAAAAACAAATCTTTACAACTAATACAAGTTAGATGAAACTATCTCAGTATCATCACTATCAAGTTTATTTTACTGACATACATTATATCTCTCATTTAATTAGGCATTCAGAGCCTGAAGTGAAAACCAAAATCAAAGCCATCTTGTCTCTAGAGACTATAGAGAGTAGATCATAGTTCATACTCATACTCATAGTATCTTCTACAGTTCTACTGCTATCCGAGACACACTTGTGTACAGTGTCAAAGTCAAAGATGTGACTGTGACTGTGAGAAAAGAGGCCTTAAACAAATGTTAATTGGCAATGCCCAATTCAGGTACAAACATCAATGATGTATTCCATACCAAGGTGTAGAATATCTTTGGTGTGCTCTTACTCCACTCCCTGGGTATTTAGCACTTTTCCTCTACACTACCAGTGGTTCAGTGATCTCATCCTTCATCTCACCGACTGTAAGTGTAACTGTAAGCTGTACAGAGTGACTCGCTGGGTATTTGGCATTTTTCTTCCACCCCCAACGGTTGATCTTATTCTTAATCTTATTGACCGGTCTAGAACTAAAGTAAAATTAGTGATATAATTGAGTAAAATAACAACTACAAACAAAAACAACAACCGGCAACAACTTAATTAGTGATATTGATAAGACAAGCAGGCAAGCAGTTCTAAATTTGTAAGCGCTGCCACTCCTCCCCAACACACTCACACACATCACTGACTTTGACACCATCCTGGAGGTCCCTGTCGCAGTAAAAGACTGATTTGGCACCCCAGAGACAAACAAGACGTATTTATCTCCGACCTGTGCTTATTTGGCACTCAGGCCGGCCCAACGACCACCAAACGAGTTCAAACCATTTGAGAATTATTTATTTATAAAAAATAATCAGATTACGAATACAGACAAATAGGAATAGCTTACAATGTAGGAATATTTTCATGCGTGGTGCTAATTTAATCTCATTAGGTTAAACAACAACAACAAAAAGTCTTCTCACCGAAAATGCAACATCAACAACAAGAAATAAAAAACAACAACAATAAGGCAGCTGAAGATAAGAATTATTTCAACGTTTTTTTGTATTTTTTGTATAATAAATATTTTTCAATAGTGTGTTTGCAGTGCGTTTTGTTGTTGTATTTTTTGTTTTTGTTTTTTGTATAATACTTTATGTAAATTGTTTTGGTAGGACTATGCTCTACATGTGTATAGAATATCATATTTAGGTTAATATGTATCATGTGAGCGCTCAGGGCGTTGATGAGCACATGATAAATGTACATTATTATTATTATAATGTTGCCTCATTTCGAGTTTGTGTTTATAGTTTTAACAATAATACTTACCAAAAACTCTAGAAACAGAACACACGCTAAATATGACTTGTATTTGTGTGTGCGCACTTGATAAATCACTTGCGGATGGTGCCACTTTGGCAACATGTTCGCAGCCAAATGAGCAGAGTGGTACTAGTCCTACCAGTGTATACAATGCTTTGGTGAAATTCTCCTATCTTTGTGCTGTGGGGAATTCACGCATTTATCTTTCCATTTTGCAACAGTGAAAATGAATAAACTTTCCCCCAGCATTCTTTGTTTTCCAACTACCAAAGGGTCTTTTACTGACCTGCACAGTCTGAAGCACATGGTTCTTACAAAATTACAGACCTTTTATCTTCAGTTGATGGAATTACATGTTCGGTCCACTTTTTCCACCCAGACTAGTAGAAATTAAGCGACAGTATGGACTCTAGTGCTAAGCCACCAAGACTGATCAGGCTAGGGTCAAATCCAAGACTCATGCTGCCTGAAACAGCAGGCTGATGAAGTTTTAATTTTTTTAATTTTTTAAATCAGTGCTTATTTTATCCCATGCAGGAAATTTGGGAAACCTTAACTGGGTAAAACACAGCAGCTGCAGGAGCAGTGTTACCCATTCCTATCAGTGCATGTAGTATCCAAACAATGGTATGGCTGCCAGTGTTTGGGATTTTTAATGTGTGCACAGGTGTTGATGCGTGCACTTGCACACTTGGGAGCGGGGATAGCTCAGTGGTTAGAGCATCAGACTCGTGATCGAAAGGTCCCAGGTTCAAGTCCTGCGGGCAGGAGCAGCGGGAGAATTTCTTCACCAGGGTCAACTTTTGTGCTGACTCTTATTTCAGTATCTGTTCCACCCCTGTGTTACCGCAGTAGCATGTAAAAGATCCCGGTCATTCTGCCAAAAGCGCAAGTGGCAGGTTACAGCTAAACACACTTACACCCTACCTATGTGGCTTTGAATGAAGTGGCACTGTAACCTGGTGCATGGTTAAATGGTGTACACAGAACTTGCGCCGACATGGCAACATTTCAAGTGGCACCAGCCATGAAACAGCTAAAGAGCGCTACCAGTACACCATTTCTGTGGATATTAATAATATGCACTATAAAAGGACACAGTCACTCATTCAGAATCACGTGACATGTGCGCAGTGAGTCTGCTTGAAAGCAGAGAATAGCACTGTATAAAAGCTATGAATAATAATAATAATAATAGGGGCTGGGATTGGGGGGGGGGGAGGGTGTGCGGGGGGGAGGGGGGAGGGCAGTGTTGGATAAATATGGCGAGAAAATCTGCCCTGAAAGCCGACTCTGTGAGAAAAATCAAACCCATGTTAGGATTGCACCTGGCTTTTCAGTCTGATGCTGTACTAACTGTGCTGTCTTGTCCCTTAACCCCTTCACTGTCCTAGCCTGTAAAATTTCCAGGCTGAAAAGTGCACACACGCATGCACTGACACACAAGCACACACACACACACACATAGACACACACACACACACACACACACACATAGACACACACACACACACACACACACACACACACACACACACACAACACAACACACACACACACACACACACACACAACACACACACACACACACACATAGACACACACACATACACACACACACACACACACATAGACACACACACACACATACACACACACACACACACACACTACACACACAGACACACACACACACTCACACACACCTGCAAACAATATCTTTTCCAGTGCCATAACATCTACTTTTAATGCTATTCATTCAGACATGGTTCAGGAGCTGTGTGAGTCGAGGTGGACGTCCTGGACTGTCCGTCCTAATGAGCCTTCTGGTTTCCGTGGACGTAAAGATTTATTGCGCCGTGCTTCGGCATTGGTCACAACTTGTCCCTAATATGTCAACTGACATCTGAGGACATAAAGCATCATTTCATCATCATCATCATTATTCATTCAGATGGATTTATTCTTTCACATGCCAGTGCACAAGAGAAAACAAGGTTTAAGGGTTTCAAATTTCACACTTTTATTAGTTATTTTTGAGAGACATCACAGCAGTGAAGGGTCAACACACAAGGGAGTTAATTAGTGCTCAAAAGACGTCACACAGGAACAACAGCAGTGAAGGGGTTAAATTGTGAATGTGCTGCCCACCCAATTCATCCAAAATTCCAAAAAATGATAACAACAACACCACCACCACCACCACTACCACCACCACCAGACACACACACACACACACAAAGAAATAAAACCCACTCTGTGTTCTTTTGTTGCTGTTGTCATTTTGCCAACACGTGTATTTTACATACTGTTTTTACTGGAGAAAAATAATGTTTATTTACAGTAAAGAGAAAATTGGCTAGCTTTGCCTATATATGAATAGTACCATCTAATTCCTAGCGTAGATGAAATACTTGCTCCTGACTTGAGCTCTGCTAAAGCCCAAAATGTGCCAGTGCCACCAAGCAAGGCAATATTCAGCAGTAAAGTCACTCATCACAGGTAAATTTTTTCCTTCTGCTCATTTTATGAAGCGGACATTGTTTGACCATTGTGTGTGTGTGTGTGTGTGTGTGTGTGTGTGTGTGCATGTGTGTGTGTGTGTGTGTGTGTGTGTGTGTGTGTGTGTGTGTGTGTGTGTTGTGCGTGCATGCATGTGTGTGTGTGTGCATTCATGCGTGCATACATGTATGTGTGTTGCAAGAGCAGTGGTCCAATCTTTACAACCCTTGTTATGCATACAGGTCTGCCAATAAAGTTGTAAGTAGCTGCTAAGGCTACCTATCATCAGAGTCAATATGACTGTGTCATAATTAAAGCACTGTCTCAAATATCCTGTACAAATTTCAGGACTAACTTTAACTCAGTCACGTCTCTAAAAAGGTCCTCAAGATTCACCTTCACAAAAACCAGACACATATACTAATGGCAGTACTAATCTTAACTCAGTCACGTCTCTAGTAGGCCCTCTTGTTTCATGAGTTCATTTCTGACATCAGTCAAAGCAAAGCCGAGCAGATTCTTCCCTCTCCACGTTGACTGATTCCATGCTTTATGGTTGTCCTCTGCATACCCGATACCCCAGATAGCATCCACAGGACTGGCCTCCACCAGCGTTTTGGGGTACGTTGAGAATAGTATCCCCTTCAGTTTTTCGTTTTGGCCAAACTGAAAAATAAAATCCCAGAATTAATTAATTAATTAATTAATTATTTATAAAGTGCAAAATCTTGTCCATAGAGACTATTTTAAGTGCACACACATAGAGGCCCCCCCCCACACCCCACACTGCCCCCACACACACACACCAACACACACACACACACACACACACACACACAGGCACCCGCACACATGAGCATATTGATTATACAAGCTTAATTTACACAACTTAAAACGGGCAGCAAACAGACTTCAGATGGATGAAGACAGCAGCTTGGAACAGAAAACATGGCATATCTACAGTTTTGGGAAAAGAAATATTTTTAGGTTACACTTAATGAGTTCAGAGACGGTTTCTGTCAGAGAGGAAGGGGAAGGTCATTCCATGTAGATGGACTGAAGATGGAAAAGGTACGGGAATCAACAGTGGAGAGTCTGGTGCCAAAAATCTGGAGGCTGAGAGTATCAGAAGCAGAGCAGAGAGTATGGGAGGGTGTGTAAAGCTGGAGATAGTCACAGAAATAAGACGGATATATTATATCAGATGTGCTTAGTGACTGTTACTTGACATTTAAAAAAAATCACCCAGCAACTGAGCAAGAGGGTAAAATGACTGAACTGATCACATGAGATGAAAACCTGACTTGCTGTTTATGAATCATGTCTTAATAGAGGAAGAAACTGGGTTTAGGGTTTGGGGTGTAGGGGCATGGGGGTTAGGTTTGGGGGGTTGGGGTGGTGATGGTGGGGTGTGTGGGGGTATGAGTGGTGTGTGTGTGTGTGTGTGTGTGTGTGTGTGTGTGTGTGTGTGTGTGTGTGTGTGTGTGTGTGTGTGTGTTGGTGCTGTTTATGATATGTTTAATATAGAAGAAATGGGTTTGGGTTTGGGGTGTAGGGGCATGGTGTTGGTTGGGGGGTTGGTGGTGTGTGGGGTGTGTGGTGTGTTGTGGTGTGTGTGTGTGTGTGTGTGTGTGTGTGTGTGTGTGTGTGTGTGTGTGTTGTGGTGTGTGTGTGTGTGTGTGTGTGTGTGTGTGTGTGTGTGTGTGTGTGTGTGTGTGTGTGTGTGTGTGTGTGTGTGTGTGTGTGTGTACAATACAAACAACAACAGAAAAAAAAAGAGGAAGAATATTTTATGGCAAGAATAAGCTATTGTATTACCTTTGCCATGTTTGCCTTTTTGACGATGTTGATGCATTCCTTATTCCATGTGTCTTCATCAAAGTTCTGCACCTTGCGGCCCATCTTCTTCTGGAACTTCGGGTCCCGGCTGCTCAGAATTTGTCTGGCAGCATCCTCATCACCAAACAACACTGAAACAGAACATGAAAAATCCATCTTCATCACCAAATAAATACTGAAACAACAATGCCACATTCTCATTACTTGAGCTCAAGACAGTATCCTCAGAACGCATTTTGTGAAGCAGGTATTTGTACAGTTCAGAATCATTATGTGTTGTGTACATATATCCCCACCAGAGAAAATACTGTGCTTTCTCTGGTGGGATATATATGCTAGTTACATATAAGGCTAATTCATTCTTGTTTTCTTTCAGCTGTTTACTTCTATTTTAATACAGTCTAATAGCAAATACAAAACAATATCCAATATTTGAATAATGGTCACAATATCAATACAGTAACAGCTAGAACACAATTAACTATAAAGGCTGCTAAAACATACAAAGACTACATTGTGCGAGTTTGATACTGCTACTGTTCTGCATGTGTGCTTGTCAGGCTGAATACATGCATGCTTATATATATATATATTGTGTGTGTGTGTGTGTGTGTGTGTGTGTGTGTGTGTGTGAGTGTGTGTGTGTGTGTGTGTGTGTGTGTGGTGGTGTGTGTGTGTGTGTGTGTGTGTGTGTGTGTGTGTGTGTGTGTGTGTGTGTGTGTGTGTGTGTACAATACAAACAAAATCCACAACTTTACCCTGAAACATGGCTGCACACACACACACACACAACAACACACACACACACACACACACACTCTTCTCTCTCTCTCTCCACACACCCTCTCCTCTCTCTCTCTCTCTCTCATCTTCCACACCTCTCTCTCTCTCTCACACACACACACTGACTCTCTCCTCTCTCTCACACACACTCAAACTCTCTCTCTCTCTCTCTCTCTCTCTCTCTCCCACACACACACACACACACACACACACACACACACACACACTGCCACCACCACAACTTGAACAACAACCAGGAAACTAATAATATCAGCATACCTGCTTTTTGGTGCATCATGAATTGCTCAGCACAGTTGTAGGTTTGCCCATCCACCTCGAACTCAGCCATGTACCACTGGCTGTAAGGGGAGGCCGACTTCCAGAAAAATTCATACTTCTGTCGCGCTTCTTGCAGGATTTGTCGCGTCATATTCAACAACGGTCTTACTCGCGTCGTCTGCTACAGCCGTCGCCATTTTGGGTTATTTATACCGAGAGTGGAGAGGTGTTTTCGATTCACGGAAGTGGTGGAAACCAACGAAGTGTTCGGCGAAACGACGCTTGGCGGCCTGATGTGTCCGAGAGGCAGTATGTAAGATAAACTTCGATTTAGCAGGATTACTGTTGCAACGAGAGTCTGTTCGGACGGTCTATTGCCATATATAAATAGCCTCGAATTATATCCTGTCGTGCATTTCACCACGATCTTGCAATCGCCTGTGTGCGCGGCGTTGCCAGTGACGCCTAACAAAGAACACTTTGACTCATTTTCAGAAAATCGAAGTCCTTGTCCAGATTTATGACTGTACTGGATGGACTGGTGTGTTTTCCAGGCTAAATCACATCGAGGACTGATCTGCTGGTAAGTAAGTGGTAGTGGCACTGAACCCGCCTGCCAGTGACCTACCGAAGCCATGTAAGCCGACTGGACTTGTTGTTATCACCTTTCCGCTCGGGTGAGAAGCTACCTAGTGCAAGTAGCACCATAGCCATAGGCACCCGACAAACGTCATTATTTTACTACGGCCGACATTAACGGCCAATGACTCTGTCAAAATATGTTTTGTCCGTGACAAGTCGAAGGGACCAAAACGATAAAGACTTAATGATTTTTGCTCTTTTGATTTGTTAATGTCTCAGTGTAATATGATCAAACTGGCAAACGCGGCCGAACCCCGCATTATGATCGCGGGACGGTACTGACACAAAGGCCGTGTACATTTTCAGTGCAAGCACCTTTTTTTTTTCGAGCCGCCAAACAGACAGATAAAAACAAAACAAAAATAGCTATTAGCCTACTTTACGACCCGTCCCAAATTATAATAAGGCTGATGGTTTCTGTGGACGTATAGCAACATTCACTAAAACGACAAAAAGCTATTACTGTATTAGTATTGTCACACACACACACACACACACACACACACACACACACACACACACACACACACACTCACACTGACACACACACACCCATCACTGACTGACACACACACACACACACACCCATCACTGACTGACACACACACACACACACGCACGCATGCACTGACACACACACACACACACATACACGCACGCATGCACGCACTGACACACACACACGCACACAAACACGCACGCCACTCTCTCTCTCATTCTCTCTCTCACATACACACACACACAAAACTGTTTTTGTTTTTTTGTTTTGTTTTTTATCACCTCAGTTTCTGCACTAGTAGGCCAAGACCCGCCACTCACTGAAGTGCATGGACATGTTTACTGTCTTTGCCCATCCCCGGGCAGTTTCAATCTGTTCGTGGAAAATCCGTCACTGAGAGACTAAAACAGAACTTAGTCAAGAGGGGCTGGCCACCGGGACAGGCCTATTATAGCTTGATAACGGCCGTTGACAGACCAGTCAGTAAGTAGAAGTAGTAGTGCGACTGAACAATGGTCTTTCTGTGGACGTTAAGCACCATGTTTACTTACAATGGTCCTCGTAAACACCGGTGTGATAGCACAGAATAATATTTGATGGTGATGATGATGATGTAGAGCTTCGTGTCCTCGGATGTCGGTTGACATATTAGCATTAGGGACAAACTGTGACCAATGCCTATATAAGCACGGTTCAGTGTTGCTTTACGTTCACAGAGACCGTAAGGCTCATTAGGACGGAAAGCCCAGGACGGCCATCTCGACCTTCACACAGCTCCTGAACTCTGATTAATATTTGAATAATATTCAATGCCCGTGTGTGATAGGCGGTATCCGGAAAGCACTGGTGTTGCTGTCAGCACAGTACAGGTCTGGATACAAACTTTTTTCTTTCCTCGCACATGCACCAGTCTGGGTCACCGAGTCAAGTTGCGTTGTTGCTTCTCCGATTTTTACGTCTTGATCCCGAGGACTGACGCTCTGCAAGTTCAAGTTTAATGTTGCTTTATGTCTATATTAGGGACGTGGAGCCCAGGACGGCCACCTCGACTTTCACACAGCTCCTGAGCTCTGTTCGTTCAGTGTTGCTTTACGTTCACAGAGACCATAAGGACTATTAGGGACGGGGAGCCCAGGACGTCCACCTCAGTCGACTTTCACACAGCTCCTGAGCTCTGTTGTTCCACTGATGTTGCTTTATGTCCACAGACACCATAAGGACTACTAGGGATGGGGAGCCCAGCACGGCCACCTCAGTCGACTTTCACACAGCTCCTGAGCTCTGACGATCTGCAGCAGTGTGGTTCGTCAGTTTTAGTAGTTCAGGTTCAGGCGTCTATAGCTTCTCTTTAATTCACACTGATGCCATCCTCGTCATCTTTCCTTTCTTCTTCTCAGTCTTCTTCTAGTCACCATCAATCAGAGACATCACCTGTCGTCACGACCACGCTACCACCACCACCACCACCAC
This sequence comes from Alviniconcha marisindica, assembly GCA_018857735.1. NCBI lineage: Eukaryota > Metazoa > Mollusca > Gastropoda > Provannidae > Alviniconcha > Alviniconcha marisindica. The sequence continues at coordinate 136,336 of JABMCL010002815.1, read as the reverse complement.
TCATCATCAGAGTCAGTCATCACCAGTCGTTTTGATTATTATCATTGTTATAATTTCAGTTCATCTAGTGACATAATTATGACAGTCATGATCATTGTAATCAGTTATGTAACCAGCGATGCTTTAATACGTACTTAATACGCTCTTTTCCGTTATAATTTCAGGTCATGTACTGACAATACGTACACTACCGGCCCCACAAATTAAAGTTCAGTGGCCAGATCAGCCGTAAGATTGAACTCGCCACTGACTTGCCACTTCACGCCACCTAGATCACAGTTTCGAGGCCACCCGGATAAGTAGTTTCGCCACAAGGATCATAGTTTCGCCACCAGCATCTCTCTCAATTAGTTTCGCCGCAAGGATCATAGTTTCGCCACCAGCATCTCTCTCAGTCAAGTTGCATCAGTCAGTCGTTCCGCTTGCCAAAATGTCCACAAGCTCGGGTCCCAAAGCCGCCGCCAGGAAAAGATCTGCCGAAAGGCAGAGAGTCTGCTGAAATTACAAGAGACAAGAAAAAGAAAATGTTCCCCGAAACTACCACAGACAAGGGAAAGAAAAATTTAATGTCCGCCGAAATTACAACAGACAAAAAATCCACCGAAATTGCAACAGACAAGAGAAGGAAAATGTCCGCCGAAATTGCAACAGACAAGAGACAGAAAATGTCTGCTGAAATCGCAACAGACGAGAGAAGGAAAATGTCCGTCGAAATCACAACAGACAAGAGAAAGAAAACGTCCACCAAAATTACAACAGATAAGAGAAAGAAGATGTCCACCGAAATCGCAACAGACAGGAGAAAGAACGAGTGCGCTGAAAACAAGACAGCCGACGAGGAAAAGAAATCGTCCAGCGCCGAAATCACAACAGACAAGAGAAAGGAAGAATCTGACAAAAGCAAGGAAAAGAAAGAGTCCAGTGCCGAGGGCACTACAGACAAGGGAAAGAACTCCACGACTGGGGAAGAGTTCGAGTTTTTCTTTGGCAAGTCCTCTCCCTTCAGCCAGCACCATCCTGCCCAGTTCGTCATCGATGACGTCACCTACAACTGTGCCGAACAGTACATGATGCACCAGAAGGCAGGTAGGTGATCAGAAGAGGTCAGAGCCGATGGCACACTGACAACAAAACAGACAGTCAGGTCAGGGCTCAGGAGCTGTGTTGAAAGTCGAGGTGGCCGTCCTGGGCTTTCCGTCCTAACGAGCCTTACGGTTTCCGTGGACGCGGTAAAGCAATACTGAACCATGCTCAGCCACTGGTCTCAGTTTGTCCCTAATATGTTAACCGACATCCGACGACATTAAGCAACACAACAGCAGCAGCAGCAGCAGTTAACGAAGTCACTGATGAGAGAGTCGGAAGGCTGAAGACTGATCGAAGGCGGGTTGGTTGGTTGGTTGAGTGTTGCTTTACGTCCACAGAAACCGTAGGCTTGTTGGGGACGGGAGCCCAGGACGGCCACCTCGGCTTTCACACAGCTCCTGAGCTCTGTGAAGCGCGTTGATGATGATGATGTTGTAGAGCTTCATGTCCTCGGATGTCGGTTGACATATTAGGGACAATCTGTGACCAATGCCTAAGCATGGTTCAGTATTGCTTTACGTCCACAGAAACCGCCAGGCTCATTAGGACGGCAGCCCAGGACGGCCACCTCGACTTTCACACAGCTCCTGAGCTCTGTGAAGCGGGTACTGTTGTGTTGCTTAATGTCCTCGGATGTCGGTTGACATATTAGGGACAAGCTGAGACCAATGCCGAAGCAGGTTCAATATACTTTACGTCCAGGAAACCAGAAGGCTCGTTAGGACGGACGCCAGACGTCCACCTCGACCTCACACAGCTCTGAACCATGAGAGCGTATGATAAGTGATGCTTTATGTCCTCAGATGTCAGCTGACATATTAGGACAACTGAGACCAATGCCGAAGCACGTGCAATAATCTTTACGTCCAGGAACCGAAGGTCGTTAGGACGGACGTCCAGGACGTCCACCTCGACTCTCACACAGCTCCTGAACCATGTGAAGCGGGTACAATCATGGACCTATATAATATAGGTTCACGGGTACAATATAATTATAGGTGCATCTCGCCTCGCCTAAGCACGGTTCGCCTGAACTATTGTTTTCATGCTTCAGTGCAGCCGGTGCTCCCTTCCCTGAGCCGAAAACACACCAAGTGTAATCTCTCGCCTATTTATGTCTATCACGGCTCGCCTAATTCGTCTTTCGGGCCCAGGACGGCCACCTCGGCTTTCACACAGCTCCTGAGCTCTGTGAAGCGGGTACTGTTGTGTTGCTTAATGTCCTCGGATGTCGGTTGACATATTAGGGACAAGCTGAGACCAATGCCGAAGCATGGTTCAATATAACTTTACGTCCACGGAAACCAGAAGGCTCGTTAGGTAGGAACGGTCCAGGACGTCCACCTCGACTCTCACACAGCTCCTGAACCATGTGAAGCGGGTACAATCATGGACCTATATAATATAGGTTCACGGGTACAATATAATTATAGGTGCGTCTCGGTTCGCCTGAACTATTGTTTTCATGCTTCAGTGCAGCCGGTGCTCCCTTCCCTGAGCCGAAAACACACCAAGTGTAATCTCTCGCCTATTTATGTCTATATCACGGCTCGCCTAATTCGTCTTTCGGGCCAGGAGGCACCTCGGCTTTCACACAGTTCCTTGCTCTGTGAAGCGGGTACTGTGTGTTTTGCTTAATGTCCTCGGATGTCGGTTGACATAGTTAGGGACAAGTTTGTGAGCCAATGCCGAAGCACGGTCTGAAAAATTTACGTCCACGGAAACCAGAAGGCTCGTTAGGACGGACGGTCCACGACGTCCACCTCGACTCTCACACAGCTCTTGAACCATGTGAAGCGGGTGATGATGATGAAGTGATGCTTTATGTCCTCAGATGTCGGTTGACATATTAGGGACAAGCTGAGACCAATGCCGAAGCACGGTGCAATAAATCTTTACGTCCACGGAAACCAGAAGGCTCGTTAGGTAGGAACGTCCAGGACGTCCACCTCGACTCTCACACAGCTCCTGAACCATGTGAAGCGGGTACAATCATGGACCTATATAATATAGGTTCACGGGTACAATATAATTATAGGTGCGTCTCGGTTCGCCTGAACTATTGTTTTCATGCTTCAGTGCAGCCGGTGCTCCCTTCCCTGAGCCGAAAACACACCAAGTGTAATCTCTCGCCTAATTATGTCTGTGATAGACATAATTAGGCGAGAGATTACACTTGGTGTGTTTTCGGCTCAGGGAAGGGAGCACCGGCTGCACTGAAGCATGAAAACAATAGTTTAGTTTAGGCTCGCCTAATTCGTCTTTCGGGCCATTTTGGCCATCGCCGGAAGTGCCGCATGGTCTGTGAACAAATGTTCATAAAACTGACTGTGTGACCGAACGAAGTAGCCTACGTGTATTCTTTGAGCATTGATTACAGAGGTTCATGGGCCAAACATATATATATATACAGCAGTCAGCATAATCATCCAGGCCTACTGACTGAGATTTGTGATCTGTTTGGATTTTATCAGAACCTTTGAATGTGTGATGGCCTCGCCGAATAAAGACGCTAACGTCAATTCTTATGGATTTGTGATCGATTTTGATTTTATCAGAAACTTTGAATATTTGATGGCCTCGCCGAATAAAGACGCTACCGTCAATTTATATGGATTCTTTCATTCTTTGGGATTTTAGGCAAATTATCATGTTAAGATAGTGACTAATTGTGCTTTTGACGCAAGTAAGCCGGTAACTGTGAGTCAAATGACGAAACTAGTAATTATGGGCACATAATTCTGTCCACACAATTAGTAATTGTGTCCATGTGCACATAATTCTGTCCACATAATTGGTAACTTTGTTTATGTGCGCATCAATATGGCATAATTAGTAATTTTGTCCACGTGCACACACTTATGTCCACATAATTAGTATTTTTGTCCATGTGCACATACTTATGTCCACATAATTAGTAATTTTGTCCACATGCACATACTTATGTCCACATAATTAGTACTTTTGTCCATGTGCACATACTTACGTCCACATAATTAGTAATTTTGTCCACCTGCACATACTTATGTCCACATAATTAGTAATTTTGTCCATGTGCACATAATTAGTAATTTTATCCATGTGCACATAATTATTCATTTTGTCTTTTGACGCTAGTCAGCCGCCATATAGTGTGATCACACTGTCATGCACCTGCCGGTGTCTGTGACGTGTTTCAGTGCTGTTCAAAGACGAGGCCATGGCCAGGAGCATCATGGCCTCCAGCAACCCAGTGGAGCAGAAGAGGTTCGGGCGAAAGGTTCGGAACTTTGACAAGGAACGCTGGGCCCAGCGGTCAAAGCAGGTGGTCAGGGAGGCCAGTCGCGCCAAGGTCAGTGCCAGGGGTTGGAATGAATGAATAAATGAATGAACGAAAGTAAGTAAGCAAACATGGTGCTTAACGTCCACAGAAACCATAAGGCTTATTAGGGACGGGGAGAAGGTGGGGGGAAGGAGGTTATAATATACCTATCGCTACACTGTCACCACAAGAATGACTCCTGCATTTAAAAAGAGAGAGAGAGAGAGAGAGAGAGAGAGAGAGAGAGAGAGAGAGAGAGAGAGAGAGAGAGAAGGAAAAAAAAGAGAAAAAAAAGGAAGGGTGTGTGGTGTGGTGTGAGATTATATACCTATCGCTACACTGTCACCACCAGAAGGACTCCTGCATTAAGATGGGCAGCGATGAGAGCCATTTTAACGTTTCATTAATTGTGAGGGACAAAGTCACAAGACGGTGTCCACAGACCACAACCTTTTGGAAGAGAAAGGGGAGCCGAAGTGGAATTGAGCCGAGACCCTTCTGCTTTCCAGCCTAATGCCTTACCGCTAGGCCAAACCGGCTCACCGAATGAATGAAAATTTATACATGGCGCTTAAGAAATCCACCCAAAACCTTGCATGTTCACAGTGCCAGATACACACACACAGTGCATAGGCCACATATAAGCTGTCACAAGCTGAAACTACCAAAGACATTCATACCAATAAAGTACAAACAGCCCCTACCCCCCTCCCGGTCCCGAAAGTATAACTATACATAGTTACGATAGTAGCTAAATGTAGAAATATATACAGTTAAGAATAGTGATAATACACCACGCCCCCCCCCCCCCCCCCCCACACACACACTCTCTCTCTCTCCCTTTGTCTATTCTCTGTTTGTCTGTCTGCCTCTCTCTTTTTTGCTGCCCCCTCTCTGTGTGTGTCTGTGCCCCCCCCCCCCCCCCCCCCCTCCGCCCCATCTCAGTGTCACTCTCGCGGCTCTGTGTCTCTACCTCTGTCTCTCTCTCTTTCTGTTGTTACAGTTTGGGCAGAATCCCAAGTTGCTGGAGACCCTCCTGGCCACACACCCGCGCACGCTGGTGGAGGCTGCCCCGAGGGACCGGCTGTGGGGCATCGGGCTGGGTGCCTCCAGCCTCAAGGCCCGGACCCGCTCGCAGTGGAGGGGGCGCAACCTGTTGGGAGAGATCCTCACTGAGGTGCGGGCGGAGCTGAGACTGAAGGGCAGAGCTATTATGGACGTTCCCGTGCCCGTCTCTAGAGACTGACGAGGAAGAAGTTGTTGCACGGGCGGAGCTGAGGCTGAAGGGCAGAGCTATTATGGACGTTCCCGTGCCCGTCTCTAGAGACTGACGAGGAAGAAGTTGTTGCATGGGTGGAGCTGAGGCTGAAGGGCAGAGCTATTATGGACGTTCCCGTGCCCGTCTCTAGAGACTGACGAGGAAGAAGTTGTTGCACGGGCGGAGCTGAGGCTGAAGGGCAGAGCTATTATGGACGTTCCCCTGCTCGTCTCTAGAGACTGACGAGGAAGAAGTTGTTGCATGGGCGGAGCTGAGACTGAAGGGCAGAGCTGTTATGGACATTCCCATGCCCGTCTCTAGAGACTGACGAGGAAGAAGTTGTTGCATGGGCGGAGCTGAGACTGAAGGGCAGAGCTGTTATGGACATTCCCATGCCCGTCTCTAGAGACTGATGTGACTGACAAGGAAGAAGTTGTTGCACGGGTGGAGCAGAGACTGAAGGGCAGAGCTATTATGGACGTTCCCGTGCCCGTCCCTAGAGACTGATGAGGAAGAAGTTGTTGCATGGGCGGAGCTGAGGCTGAAGGGCAGAGCTATTATGGACGTTCCCCTGCTCGTCTCTAAGAGATTGACACGACTGACGCAGAAGAAGTTGTTGCATGGGCACTGTGCTGAAGGCCAAGAATGTGCGAGTGAGTCAACTGAGCGTGAGTGAGTGAGTAAGAGAGTGAGTGAGTGAGTAATCCCTCAAGACGCACCTGTTTAATAATTGTTTCTAAACTGTTTTTCACAGCCCTGCCCATCCCCTCGTTCGACGCTGTGTGTGTGTGTGTGTGTGGTTAGTGTTATTGTAAAGCGCCCTGTGCTGCCACCTTGTGTGGTAGATGGGCGCTCTAGAAATCCTCTTTATTATTATTATTATTATTAAGTGAGTTAATGAGTGAGCGAGAGACTGCGAGTGAATGTGTGAATGAACGTGCACTTGTTTGGTGAATTGTAACACTGAGCTGAGTTGGTGAATGCGTGAGTGAACGTGCTCTTGTTTGGTGAATAAAATTGTAACATTGAGTCGAGTTGTAGAATGTGTGAGTGAATGTGCTCTTGTTTGGTGAATAAAATTGTAACGTTGAGTCGAGTTGTGGAATGTGTGAGTGAACGTGCTCTTGTTTGGTGAATAAAATTGTAACGTTGAGTCGAGTTGGGGAATGTGTGAGTGAACGTGCTCTTGTTTGGTGAATAAAATTGTAACGTTGAGTCGAGTTGGGGAATGTGTGAGTGAACGTGCTTTTGTTTGGTGAATAAAATTGTAAGGTTGAGTCGAGTTGGGGAATGTGTGAGTGAACGCGCTTTTGTTTGGTGAATAAAATTGTAATGTTGAGTAGAGTTGGGGAATGTGTGAGTGAATGTGCTCTTGTTTGGTGAATAAAATTGTAACAGTGAGTGACTTGGTGAATGTGTGAGTGAACGTGCACTTGTTTGGTGAATACAATTGTGACACTGTGTGAGTTGGTGAATGTGTGAGTGAACGTGCACTTGTTTGGTGAATAAAATTGTAACACTGTGTGAGTTGGTGAATGAATGTGCACTTGTTTGGTGAATAAAATGGTGAATTGTAACACTGAGTTAAGTTGGTGAATGTGTGAGTGAACGTGCACTTGTTTGGTGAATAAAATGGTGAATTGTAACACTGAGTTGAGTTGGTGAATGTGCGAGTAAACGTGCACTTGTTTGGTGAATAAGACTGTAACACTGAGTTGAGTTGGGGAATGTGCGAGTGAAAGTGCTCTTGTTTGGTGAATAAAATTGTAACAGTACTAACACTGAGTGAGTTGGTGAACGTGCACGTGAATGTGCACTTGTTTGGTGAATACAATTGTAACAGTGAGTGTGTTGGTGAATGTATGAGTGAATGTACACCTGTTTGGTGAATAAAATTGTAACAGTGAGTGAGTTGGTGAATGTGTGAGTGAACGCGCACTTGTTTGGTGAATAAAATTTTGCTGCAAAACAAATAATTGCTAGGACCCGCTAAAAGTATAGGCACTTCTCCCTGAACCGGAAAAAAAGAGAGAAAAAAGAGTTATATCTGGCAGATAGACAGCGTTAGATGTAAACTAGCCAATAAACCACTAGCCAATAAACCAATAGGGAAAAAAGCAGTTATATTTGGCAGATAGCGCTAGATGTAAACTAGCCAACAAAACAATATATATGTGTGTGTGTGTGTGTGTGTGTTCTTTCATTCACACAAAATCTTTTATGCCACATATCAAACCAAACACACAAATATGAGTGAAAAGGGGCAACTTTATTCATAAAGTGCCAGAAAATAAACAGATTAACAATTGGTGGTCCATCTTTATATATGTGCGTACCATGTTAACATTCGCAAATACATACCCACACACGTTACATAATTAGGAATAACATGTACATCAATACCCCGCAAACATGCCCGTACGGGGCATGTACGGGCATGGTACGGGAAAGTATGGGCAGCATACGGCCACGGGCTTGCCCATACTTTGCCCGTACCGGCCCTGTACAGGCTGCCCCGTACCAACCCTGTACGGGCTGCCCCGTACCTTGCCCGTACTGAGCCTTGCCCATACTTTGCCCGTACCAGCCCCGTACTGAACTCCGAGTTTATTTTTTTTAAACGACGGACGTAAAGGGACGCCACTCTTATTGTCATGACGTCACATTTTGTCGTCTGCATCTATTTTCCTACGCACCGTTACCAGATATCTGAATCTGGAGAACACGTCGCACTTTTGCAGAAAATGACACAATTTTGGGTGAGTTTTGTTTCAAGTAAACAACAGGGTAACACTAACTAACTAAAATAAGCAACATGTGCAAGAAATAAAAATGTAATCCACGGGGACCGCTACGGTTGCCTAATTGGTGTGGCCGGATAGCCAACTCCAAATTAGTTAATATACACTGCACACTTTCCCTCTAAAACAAATTCTTCTAATTCTTTCACACCACTTTACTCTGTAGGGCTCCGTGGACCCCCCAAAAGTGCAGCATAATCTGCAATCAACTCCTGTCGCATCAAAGGAGAAGAAGAACTTGCAAACAATGGAAGCTGAGGATGAGGTGGAAAATGATCGGAATCTAGAGCTTCAGTTTTAGATAGTAGCCACCGGTTGAAAATTTCTGCAACAAAAAGTGAGTTTGATCACATTTGTCTTTCAGTTTCAGTACGCGCACATATGCGCCACTGATGTTTGATCTAGATCTAGTTTCCAAGTAACGACGTGCACACTTCCTCAGTGTTGATGTCGGCAAAACAGTCGATCGTGTACTGACGGCTCACTTTTTATAGATTGTAAATGTCATCAAACGAACTTTGGTTGCACATTTTGGCTTCATCAGGTACCTGTTGTTTGTATGTTTTCAGTATCCTGATTGATATACACTACTACTTGAAGAAGAGTTCAAAGCACTAGAACGATCTCAGCCACTTCCAGGATGTCTAGTATTCTACGGTGTGGAGCATCAGAAAATTTTAAAGCATGTGTGCACATGCTGGCTCAGCATTACCCGCTGCTTGGAACGTCTGCTGAGTAACTGGACAGCTCTGAAGGATCACTTCAAGACCCAGAAGTCAAGTTCCAGTTCTACTTCTTTGGCAGCTGCTTCTAGCTCCAATTCACTGGGGAAGGCTGACAGGATCTTAGGGGGCTCCAGTCTACCTTCACCACCATCAACGCCGCAGACTTTGACGTTGCAGCATCCTTCAGGTCAGGCCGTTTTTGCCTCCCCCTTTCTGTCACGGTCTCCCTGCCCTCCTGTGACATCTGCCTTCGTGCCTCTGACAGTGGGGGGGGTCGGGGGGGGGGCTACAGTCACCTTCACCACCATCAACGCCGCAGACTTCGACATTGCAGCATCCTTCAGATCAGGCCGTTTTTGCCTCCCCCTTTCTGTCACGGTCTCCCTGCCCTCCTGTGACATCTGCCTTCATGCCTCTGACAGTGGGGGGGGCTACAGTCTACCTTCACCACCATCAACGCCGCAGACTTCGACATTGCAGCATCCTTCAGATCAGGCCGTTTTTGCCTCCCCCTTTCTGTCACGGTCTCCCTGCCCTCCTGTGACATCTGCCTTCGTGCCTCTGACAGTGGGGGGGGGGGGGGGGGGGGGGGGGGGGGCTACAGTCTACCTTCATCACCATCAACGCCGCAGATTTCGACATTGCAGCATCCTTCAGGTCAGGCTGTTTTTGCCTCCCCCTTTCTGTCACGGTCTCCCTATGGCTATACCTACCCTCTCCCTTCCTACATGGGGGTGTACGGGGCTGTCCCTTACTTTTGGTCGTCCGTCTCCCTATGGTCTTATCGCGACTACCCTCTCCCTTCCTACATGGGGGTGTACGGGGCTGTCCCTTACTTTCGGTCATCCGACTACCCTCTCCCTTCCTACATGGGGTGTACGGGGCTGTCCCTTACTTTCGGTCATCCGCCCCCTTCCCGGGGGTGTACGGGGCTGTCCCTTACTTTCGGTCATCCGACTACCCTCTCCCTTCCTACATGGGGGTGTACGGGGCTGTCCCTTACTTTCGGTCATCCGACTACCCTCTCCCTTCCTACATGGGGGTGTACGGGGCTGTCCCTTATTTTCGGTCATCCGACTACCCTCTCCCTTCCTACATGGGGGTGTACGGGGCTGTCCCTTACTTTTTGTCGTCCGACTACCGCCTCCCCCACCCCTTGCGGGGCTGGCTTGGTTTTCGAGGGTCCCCTATAATGATACTGCATGCCATATGCACAGGTACCAAGCAACCTCATGTATACAGCACATGCGCAAAGATACCCAACGTTTAATGACTATGGAGGTCCAGAACTAACTTATAGGGCAAGAGATTCTGCGACAACCAGGAATTAGCAAGACGTTACGACAGTCTATAGTCAGTTAAATTCAGTTCTCGTAAAGTATACCAAGCAGTGCATATGTCAGCGTAACGCTAACAGTAAGTAACTTGGTGTTTTACGCCCAGTCAACCAGGACTGTTATATCAGGGCAGGTAATAATAACAATATCGAGGCAAAAACACACACGCAACAGAACACAATCATGGTCAAGAGTATCCATCAGCAAGATAACATATACGCACACACATGCATGTACACACATAATCATAGGATACATAATTATGTGCATGTGCACACATAATTATAGGCTACATCCCTTTTTCTTTCTCATCAGCTACTGGACCAGGAGAAAATCCCCTGCAAGTCACATGGCTTGTGCTATCCGGGTCTTCTGGGACAGCTGAACCCACCAGCAACCGAGCCCCCCTTTTACATGATACAGCCGATCCCATTAAAAAAAAAAATCCATTGTTCAAGAGAAGAACTTTTTATATCGACGGCATCCGTTTGACGTCATCACTTTGCGCGTACACACCCTCGGAGGGCAAGCTGGAGGGCTTCCGTGTGTGATGAGTTAGTCCAGGCACCTCTTTACATGTTTGTTTTAAGAATCAAAAAGCAAAATGGTCAACACTTGTTGTGTGAATGGTTGTACAGCTAGAAGTAGCGTGCAGAGTGCCAGAAATTTTTACAGAATTCCTAAGATTGACACGACACGAGGTCTGAAAATCGTCGAGTTGACCAAGAAACGCAGACGAGCATGGCTACAGCAAATCAACCGAAAGACTGTCACAGAATTGATGGTGAAATCATGGACTCGTGTGTGTTCAAAACATTTTCTCTCCGGTAAGTTTGTGATTTATCCTTCTCTCAAATGGAAGTTGGGTTTATGTAGACTTACAAGGGTTGACTTACTGAACTGTTTCCGAGCACTGTTGGTGTCGGCGTCATTTCATAAATTTATGATGTACTACATCCCTTCCTCGATGTTTTGAGGCACTTCCATTTTTCTTGTCAGCTCCCCTCTCTCATTGTCGATCGGTAAACATTTTTTAGGGTCTACCACCCCAAACACCAATCAGTTCTATCAGTCAACGATAAAATGAATCTTGTGACACGAGTCATTGACTTTAGGGGGGGGGGGGGAGGACTGGATTTGAGACACAAATGTGGCAGACTTCTTGTGTGGATGAACAGTTACTCTTGGTTCACTTAATCTTCATTGTTTGCATAGTATGAACCAGCACTGTATTTATTTCTCTGCTGTTACATGATCTGAAGTGATTGATTTAAATTAAAAACTTGGTACAATGGTAGCAAATTCTTGGCTGGTCATTTTTTCAGGTAAACCAGCAGAACTCTATGACGAGCAGAACCCAGACTGGATTCCTTCTCTCCACATGGGATATCAGTGTAAAACTGGCAGTATGGTCCGGTTTGAGCGTGCAAAGAAGCGGACAAAATGCCAGCTGCAGCAAAAGCCAGAGTTGGATGCCAGTGCCAGCGAGGACATGAGCGTTGAAAAACAGGCTGACATGGACAGGGAGGATTCAACGTGTGATTTAGGTGTGCAGACAATGTCATATCTGGAATGTCTGGAGTCAGAGATACAAAGTCTGAGGCTAGAAAATTCTGAACTGAAAGAAAAGCTTGATTGCTACACATTTTCTGAAAAAATCATTCCAAGATCAGACCAGGGTTAAGTATTACACAGGATTACCTAACTTCTTGATGCTGATGGCACTTTTTAACTATCTGTCTCCTTATATTTCCAGTGGCCCAAGAACTGTCACTACAAAATTTCAGGAGCTTTTAATGGTATTAATGAGGCTACGGCTTAATCTGCCTGTTCAGTTGATTGCAGATATGTTTTTAAGTTTCACAGTCAACTGCGTCAAGAATTTTCCTGAAGGTGATTGATGTTATGTACACTCGGTTAAATCTTCTTATAATCTGGCCTGACAGAAAAAAATCTTCAAGAAACAATGCCACGTGAATTTCAGCAGCATTTCAGAAAGAAGGTCACTGTGATTATTGATTGTTTTGAACTTTTTATTGAAACGCCATCAAATCTTAAAGCAAGAACACAAACATTCTCCAGCTGCAAGCATCATAACACCATCAAGTACTTGATAGGCATCACTCCTCAAGGTGTGGTCTCTTACATCTCCAGTGGCTGGGGAGGAAGAACAAGTGACAACTGCTTGACGGAAAACTCTTCTTTTTGGGACAACCTCTTACCAGGAGACCTAGTACTGGCTGACCGGGGCTTTAACATTCAGGAAAGTGTTGGTCTAATGTGTGCCGAGGTCAAAATCCCAGCTTTCACAAAAGGCAAAAAACAACTTTCAGCTTTTGATGTGGAGTCAACACGAAAAATTGCAAACGTCAGAATTCATGTGGAGCGTGTAATCGGAAACATTGTACAAAAGTACCAAATTGTTGACTCCACAATTCCTATAACATTTTTGTCTGTTGCGGAGGAGGATGCTGTCACCACACTGGACAAAGTGGTTACAGTTTGCTGTGCACTAGTAAACATGTGTCCATCTGTTGTTCCATTCGCTAGCTATGTGTGTGCAATTTCAGCATGTTTTTATACTGAAATTTTAGCTTTTTTTTCTTCTTTTTTTTACTAGACAAACCGTACAGTTATGATGACTCTTTTCACAGTCACACACACACACACACACACACACACACACACACACACACACACACACACACACACACACTGCATTAACATAATAACAGTCTCAAGTGTGTTGCCTTTTACATTTTTCTTTAATGCCTAAAATACTACCAGCCAAATCAAAAATATTACAACCATTCCTCAGACACACAACTTGTACTGATCCACTACTGGTACTACTAGTCTAGTGACATCACTACCAGTACAGAGTACTACAACAATTAGCCAAATTACTTTAGCATAAGGATTACAGTTTTTAAAATGACAACATGTTTTCACCACCACAACAAAATGTACAGGCCCTAACAGTCACGGATGGATGTTAATATACAAACGGGCCTGAATTATAATGGCAGGATATTTGCACAAATGATGCACACAGACCCTGATTATGAGGGATATTTTCACGAACAGATCTTTATATTGATATATCAAGGCTGTATTTAATTGTGATGGATACTTTCACAAAAGTTGTCGTTATTCAACTTTTACTCCACTTGGTCCTAAAAGTAGGACTTTACGTTATGAAATGGAATGTTACTTATGTGTGTGTGTGTGCGTATGTGTGTGTTGAACCTTTACTTCGCTCTTACTCTTAGACGCAGGAATATATTTTACTTTGGAACATTACTTTTAATACTGTGTATGCACGCAGGTAGGTGTGTGTGTGTGTGTGTGTGTGTGTAGTTTTGGTGGTGCGGATTGGTGTATGCCTCTAACTATGCTAGTTGATGTATGTCAGTGTTGTTGCCTGCTTATGTTTGTATGTTTACCGCTTTTCGAGACACTTCCCTTGTTGTAAAACTTGGTGAATAAAGAATCTGAATCTGAAGGTACTGATGATTTTAACTGAGAAGAAATTTGTATCTAACATATGCCAAAATGTCAGATAATACAAGTGTTTCCACTAACACCATTGATATATATACACACAGGCCCTAATTGTGATAGGTATTTACATGAGATGAACACACATGCCCTAGATCTTTTGTCATGATAATAATGAAACGTTATGAAGCACCTAACCACAGCCTTAAGCATGTACATAAATGTTATAATCCTACACACCTGTGTAATAGACCACTGCACAAAGATTCCAAAACCCCAAAACACCAGTGACCACAAAATCTCTCCAATACAGTAAGTGTAAAGTTATAAAAGTATACTGACACAGATGTGAGCCCACATGCTGACAGGCAATAATAATGAAAGTAGTTATATGATGCTACATCTTGTCCTTTGGCCCATTTTAATCACTCATGGAGTCATGCTCATGAATCCATGCACACACAGGTACCTGCGCACAATCTTGAAAGCGGGACAAACGCACACACACAACTGCCGTGTGGCATGTGTACACACATCATGCTGCAGTTTTCATTGCCACAGGCCACCCTATCATCTTCATCCTCCCCTCGCTTACAGTAACAGAACATTCCATCAGCTGTATTCATCTTCTTGCCGTCATGGCTCACCTTCCTGGGTGATACCTGTAGCACTTGTGGCTGTGGCCTTGAAAACCACTGGCCAACAAGTTCGGGCAAAGTGGCCACCTCAGCAAAGTGCTGCATCTTGGGTACCATCTCTTGCCAAAAGTCAAAGTCGGGTTCAATGCTCTGTACAAACATGTCCTTGGTTGTCCACACCACAAAGTCACAGAAATCTGCATTAGTAACAAACACCTGCATCTGAACTTGCATGTAGTACTGTTGTGTTGTTTTGAGTTGGATCTCATCACCAATCTTCTCAAGGCAAAAGGTGGGGTCCTGACAGCTCTCATCAATTGTCAGTGATGCCTTAGTGGCTGGACACGTTACCTCCACACAACCACACCCATGACATGCACAGTACCGCATCCCATCCGGGGAAGCTCCAAAGAAAGGGTAACCGGGGGTTGATGAAAAAGCCACGTTGTTCAAATCTAAAGTGTTGATGGTATCCTTGTTCAATCATCCTCTTAACATACAGGTCCTGCGCCTTCTTCTCATTCTCAATGCCCCATCTCATTGATGCGGTTCCTTTTCCGGATACCTTGGGGGTGCAAATGTCATGGATGCGGCTCATAGATGGCTGTGAGGGGTTTGTATGACAAACCTGGTATGCCTTAGGTGCTGTCACTCGGCCAGTTCTTAAACGTGTCCCATGTTTTGCACTTGGCCTGACCCTTGGTCTGCTGCTCTCCATATACTGCCTCCTCTTTGGAAACACATATACTGACAGATTCACAGTGTTCTAACAAATCCTGGAAATGCGTGTGTTGGCAAGCTTCATCTTCCAGAGCCCCCAGAAAGGCTGGCAGTTTGTTCTGCTGTGATGCTGCTGCTTTGTACTCTGCTGCATATTTAGGCACCAATGATAACACTGCTGGCATCACTCCAGTCTTTGATGACTGAATGCTGTCAAAAAAAGCTTCAACGTCTTTGTGAGTCGGAACTGTGACATTATTTGTCTTCCTCTTTGAGTTTTCTTTCACTGTAGTCCCATCGAGTGTTGCATCAAACTTACGTTTGCGGGTCGAGGATGAAGTAAAATCAATCTTGCTGCATTCTGTGTACATGGCATCCCTTGAAGTGGAAGACTGAATGACCCAGCTGGCTGGCAGCATCGTCGGTGTCCGGCTGTCTCTAAGTCGAACAGACGCATCCACAGCAAACAGCAGGGCAGCAATATGAGTGCAGGTTTCCCCAATGCCAGCCATGCAGTCACAGTGTGCAGTAACGACAGTCCAGTCTGGTTCCACAATTGCCCATGGCTTCAGCGCCTTGTCAGACAGGCACTGGGAATGGTCCACCTGTCACCGAATTAAATTCAAACTTAGTAAAGGAAATTGCTAATTGACTGCAAACATACAGCCTAGCTAGCAATATTTTCACTGTTTACTGTTCACCATACTTCCTGGGTGAATTTTTCATGAACTTGAAATGGTCAGGTTAATTTATATAAAATGTATTGTTTATAAAAGAACAACACAGGGACAAGACTATGCACTAAATGCAAGTATGTTGTATGGGGTAAAAGCTAATAAAGCTACACATTACATAGATTTATATTTCTTGCAAAATGTAGGGGGGTGGGGGGGGGGGGAGATTTATATTTCTTACAAAAAAATGTGAACAACGATTCTTACCTGAGCAATGGTGATTGTGTTTCCACATCCCCGAGGCTTGTGTGTCAGGATCTTCTTCACCCATCCTGAAGTTAGCTGGTTGTGGGCCCCAAGCGCCTTCTCTGCTCTAAACTTTTCCTGAGTGTAGTAACTAGTTCTATGAACTAAATAGTCGCTTATGTCCGCTTGTTCGACGGATGGCAAACATGCAACATCTTCCGACCACTCCGTGTTTTGGTAGGGGTTGACGTTGTTTACCGCACACAACTTACTCTCGTACCGTCTCCTGCTAACACTGTCAAGTGTGTCGATGTACTTTTCACGAACTTTTTCACCAATTTTCTTCCCTGCTTTGGACGTTCCAGACATTGTTCTGGTTTAAACAGATTTGCCTCCACTCTCTCAGCTCTCAAGCGCACTCTCCATCTTGCCCTCCACCCAACTTCGTACGTATCACGTGACACGCAAAAAACACTCAATCGGATGAGGTCAATAGCCGCAATCTTTCCTGTATTGCTTCAACTGACAGGGAACACATCTACCACCAATATAAGTGTTACCATCGCAACAAGAGACTGTAGTAAAAAGGCTACCTTGATTTGCATGACTCACACCCCACTAGTCTATCTTGTGACACCCTCCCCCAGACTACAGCAAAACCAACATCTGAAATAAACAGTGATGGACACCAGATTCTGGCACTCCCTCACTGTACGTCAAAAGACGTGAAGAATCTGGACGGAACAGTACTTCTCCAAGGAACTGCCTGCCCAGCAGTGGGGATGCGTACGTTGAACTTCTGAGAGACTTAGTCACGTCTGTTGCAACTCGTCCTAAAACGACCCGTGAGTTGGAATCAAAGTTTCATCTTGACCTGTCCAACATCACCCCTCACTGACTTCCGGTGCACCTGTGCTGATGAACAACCACTGTCTGAAGCTAACGTTACCAGCCATGATAACAACGACCCCTTCGCTGAGGATGACAGCTCTGAGGCAAAACCGGCAGCATCTTACGGTCTGGTCTGGGTCAGGAGGGTTGTTAAAAGGAGGGCATCAAACAAGTAGTATCGTAACTCCATTACTTCACCGACAGTGGCGGGAAAACTGAAAACACTCGAGGAAGATGGTGAATTTGACTACTCTATCTAAAGGACACTCGTCACATGCTAAATGCAGAGCTAGCAAACATTACACAGCAACTTAGACCTGAAAGCAAATGTTCTGCTTCGGCACGAAATGAAGTCTTAGAAAATTTGGCTGTATATATATACATATATATATAAGCAAAAAGCCATGAGTGGATGGCAAGCCAAATCAAATCAACATTCTACCTGGTGGACAAAGACACTCTGCTGGACACAGTGCCTCGACTCCCGGTGCTCAGAATGTGGAGCATCAACAGAAGTCGACAGTGTTAAGGATGAGAGGACACCAGTAACTGGCACTGCGTACATGTATATTATTAATTATACACTTGCACTGTAAGTCATGGTGCTCTTTTATTTTTTATTTTTTTATTTTTTACCCTTTACTGATTCAGTAAGTAACTGGAATTTCAGGTCCTGTCAACTGCACAGGGTAATCTAAGACAATGATTTTATGTCCTGTCAACTGCACAGGGTCATCTCAGGACAATGATTTTAATGTCCTGTCAACTGCACAGGGTCATTTCAGGACAATGATTTTAATGTCCTGTCAACGGCACAGTCATCTCAGGACAGTGATTTTAACGTCCTGTCAACTGCACAGGGTCATCTCAGGACAATGACTTTAATGTCCTGTCAACGGCACAGGGTCATCTCAGGACAGTGATTTTAACGTCTTGTTAACTGCACAGGGTCATCTCAGGACAGTGATTTTAACATCCTGTCAACAGCACGGGGTCATCTCAGGACAGTGATTTTAATGTCCTGTCAATGGCACAGGGTCATCTCAGGACAGTGATTTTAACGTCCTGTCAACTAATTATACACTTGCACTGTAAGTCACGGTGCTCTTTTTTTTTTTTTTTAACCCTTTACTGATTCAGTAAGTAACTGGAATTTCAGGTCCTGTCAACAGCACAGGGTCATCTCAGGACAATGATTTTAATGTCCTGTCAACTGCACAGGGTCATCTCAGGACAATGATTTTAATGTCCTGTCAACTGCACAGGGTCATTTCAGGACAATGATTTTAATGTCCTGTCAACGGCACAGTCATCTCAGGACAGTGATTTTAACGTCCTGTCAACGGCACAGGGTCATCTCAGGACAGTGATTTTAACATCTTGTTAACTGCACAGGGTCATCTCAGGACAATGATTTTAACGTCCTGTCAACTGTACAGCCACAGGGTCATCTCAGGACAATCTAATTCAGTCATAAGCAAATGCACACTTCAAAACCTTCCTTGATGGGTCAAAAGAATGTATATGATGCATTTTTCAGTTTGGTCACAACACAGTCTCATAGTCGTACTCGCACTGTATAAATATACAGATCCATACATTCCTTGTGTGACAGAGTGATTGATTAGCGTTACGAATGAATGTAGTATTAATTATATGGAGCTCTTAAACATGCATTCAAGCAAAATTATAAATTAAACCACAGACTTTGACACCACACACCCATACCCACCCCCTTTTGATAAACAAAGTCTTCATTCTCACTGTGTAGCAGATCAGCAGTCTGTGGGGCTTAGCTAATTAATGCTTCTGAAGTTGAAATAATTACTGCTTTTGTTTCGCAGGTGCAGGCTTGCGATGATGCAGGATTAAAAGTCCGCTTCATGAGCTTGAGGGGCAACCATTATGTGTGGCTTGACATGGATGACACGTCACTTGTGTTTGATAATGAAATTGTGGAGATTCTGACAGTGCCGTTAATTGATGGCAGAGGAAGGCATTTCTTCCCCTTGGTTTAGCTAGAACCACAGAGATTCCCCTTCTGCTTTTGGGGTATTCCATAAATAGAATGTAAACAGGTCGCTAGTCACTTAGTTGTTGCAGAGGCATGTCTCAAAATGCCGCAGATCTTACTTCTTTCAGTGTCACTGAAAAAAACCCATACCCACTGCAGCAGAAAACTGACTGGTAGTGGTACAAAAAAAGTTGCCACTATCACAATTTAGGCGTAGGCAGGTCTCTTACTCTTAATTGCTGGTGTTTGTAGTGTGAGCATTCATGAGGCATGTTTTAAATTTAACCTTTATTTTGCAACATGGAAATAGTATGACCCTTAAAAGACTCATGATAACCCCATAGAATTCTCAAGCGAAGGTTTTGCTGACCCTGAATACCTTCCAGCTGTTAAAAGCCTTGTGTGGTTTGTTTTCGCGTCCATGTTAATGTTCAGAAGTTGACGACATTAAATTGTTTCTTGAACATGATCAAGATATGGTATTTATATTGTATGTTAGTTTTTCTTACCCGTTTAAGTTTTCACTGATGTCATTTGTTTGCTTTTAAAGTTCCTCACATGTTGCCACAGAAACAGGAGAACAGTCTTCTTCCGTACATAATGGTGTCTGATTTTTGTCAGTGACCAAATGTAATTTTTCCAAATAAAAAATTATTCTGTCACCTCTAAGTATTTTTTGGCACTGTGTATTTGTGTTTGTTTGTCATTTCAAGCAACAAAACTTGAATACAGGCTTTACAACAGCCATAACAAGACACCAAGTTATGGACGCAAGATGAGTTCAGTAGTGATTTTCTTCTGCAGTACAAAGGCAAAATACAAACTTTCTAGCTCTAAATTATAATTCATTCCCCGGGAGATATTCCACACAACACAGTGCATGTACTTTTATACTGTTGGCAGGAGCTGCCACAAGTATTATTTCTGTCGCGACAAAAGTTTTGTCGTGACAAACACGTGTTTGTCACGACCATACACGTCTTTTGTTGCAACAGAACAGGTCTTTTGTCGCGACAAAAGTATGCTTGCCGTGATTTGTCGTGACAAAAATGATACTTGTGGCAAGCATACTTTTGCTGTGATAGTTGTTTCAATGTAAATTACGCTTTGACGTCAAGAACGATCAGCTGGGAAAAAAAGGAAAAAAAGGTGTAGCCTACCTACTGGTCTTCAGTCTTATCAAGGGACCCACAACACTTGCAAATGCGAAAAAGCCCACAACAGTCTGCTTTGGATGACCACTATTCAAAAGGCGTGGGAACAGGATATGTTGAGCTCATGGGCGATGATGCCTGGACTTGTGGGGCCAATGAGCTTGTCGATGGCCTTGTGTAGTTGGCCCATATCCATGGAATCCACCTTCCCATATGAAAATTACAAATATAAGAATTCTTTTTGAAATGAGCGTATTTCAAATCTGACAGTTTTATCCTAATTACAAATTATTTCAAACTGCAGATATATAATATATATATATATGCAAACAAACAGCAATGTGATAGAGCTCTTAAAATGAGTTAGTTAGTGCTTTGAGACCAGTCAACCAAATAGGGTTATATCATTATCAGGGCTAAAAGAGCTCTTAAAACATTACACAGAGAATGACTGCTAAGTAAAAAAGGAGAAGACAAAAATTGCTGTGTTCATCACAAAAAATGGAAAATGCAGAACTTATGGGCACAAAGGTAGCCACATTCTGCAGGTCAGCCAGGCTGCCATCACTCTTCCTCGTCAATGCAGTCTTCAGTGGACACAAATGATGCCTCACCTTGTCATGTAGAGGGACATGAAGATGATACTTTTATATATTATAATTATTATAATTTATACATAAAATGATAAATTATATAATATAATACAGATACTTCAATATTTTCAGCAATTGTTACTCACTGCTATCTTGCCTCTGGTTTCTGAATTCCACTATCTTCGTGCTGCACACTTCACTTCACGCTCCGCATCCCCACCATCCTGATTGCAGGATGAAAATTTGGCGTATTTTGACACTCGCTTGTGGGCCGGCGCCTGGCATTGTCTGGTTTGCTTCAGCTGCACTTGGTGATGTCACAGCAGCTTCTGAGACTGCTACTGCATGTGCTGGAGCAGCTTGTGACTGGCTTGGTTCCTTTTGAGGAAATCACAATTTTTTATGTTTATACTAATTACACTTGATAAAACTTTACATGTTGAATCTGCATGGTAATCACCCACTATGCTAAAGTTTCTACAACTACAAGTAATGAATTTGTCAAAGCACTGACAACTAATCTATAGTCTAGAGCTATATACAGGCATAACAGTTAACACTTAATAGAATACAGCTATAAATATTAGATAATTAGTATTACAAGGTGGTCACTAAGTAAATTGCTTACCACAACTTCAGTCCTTTGTAGGACAGTCTGCAATGTAAAGGTTCACTCTGTCACTCTGAGTCTGAGTCTGAGAGAAAAAGTTTTTTTTTAAATTTTTTTTAGTTTCAACTTTCATGCAAAGCTTATCATAAATTTATAAATCAAAACCTTGATGTCCAATGAAAAAGTAACCTCAAACACCTCATCCTATGACACACAGTTTTCAAGCTGACATTGTGGTTGAATTTTTCTTGAAATTAATTTTGTTACTTGTTAGTAATACAAATACAACTACTAACAAGTAACATAAAACGAGTTTCAAGAAAAATACATTATACTATTAGTATTACAGTATTACATGTATTTCTTGTCCTTGGAAATTAGAGGGCAGGTGGTGGTTGTGGTTGCTGATTTAACGGTTTTCCTGGGGCCTAGAGTTAACATTTTCCCTTGGTATTTTTATTTATTTCATTTAGTATGATTATGAATATGTGTGTTTTTGCTAAATATACACTGTACAGTTACAAAGGTAAACAACATTTTGTTTTCTTTGCTTTGTACAAATTGTAGTTTTGTACTGCTATGTCACATATATGTGAATATGTCAGTATGTGCTGTACTCTTTATATTGAAAGAACGAACATGCGATGTATTGTTTGTAGAACTAAGCAAATAGTGAAATACACATTTTTTTCTTTTTTTAACACTGTAATTAGTATAATAGTAATACCACTATTATAACTAATTCAATTGTATTACTACTGGTGGTTTTTGGTATGGTTTTTATTTGTGGCTGTATAACTATCAGATAAATAATCTGTATAATCAGAAATGATTATACAAATTATTTCTCTTTAAAATAATAATAAAAAAACGATTTTTTAATATTTTTTTTGTAGAGAGAATGAACTTGAGACAGTGTAACAATTTAATTTTACGGACTTGTGACCAGAGATGAAATGTGGACTTTGCGAACACCACCTAAAGTGCCAGAATAATCATCAAGTCCAACATGATTGTGGGCATCTAAGGAAAGGAGAAGAAATGGTATGAAAAATACAACAAAGAAACAAAACAAAACAAACAAAAGAAAACAAAAATATAAAGGAGAGAAAAGAAAAAAAGAAAAAAAAAGAAGAGATTTTTGTGTGGGGTGCTGCGTGGGCGTTTCTGAGTTCAAAAATAGTGATTTGGTAAATTAAAACGATATGACATACCTTGGCTTTACAACGCCTTTTTGTCTGTGTATTTGGAAACAAGCTACTGTTTTTGCAACAAATAAATAAGGCCAACATTTTCTTCCCACACGTGTTTTTCTTGCTGGAACACTGCTTGACAAACACAACTTGCACTGCGCCGACAGATGCAACGTTTTTCATCTTCTTCTTCTTTTCAACGTTGCACATGTTGCTCTGGCTGCACAAGTGCCGCATTTCTGACGTTTTTTCTACAATCTTGAGACAAATAAGCGACAGGCATGTGTACATTACATGATTACATATATATATCCATATCCGTTCTCTCCATGCAGAAATGGGCATTGTATTTGTAACGGCTTTCACGTTGACAAAAAGTGTTCGCGAGTGGCTGCCCCTGTGGTTATGTTCCAAGCAAAGTTGGAATTTGCTCAATTCCGGAATTGATCAGCTGAAAATGGGAATTCCTCAAATTAATGAGCACCAGTTCCGGAAAAAAAAGTTTCTGAAAAGAGAAAGGTTTCCAAGGAAGATTTAAAGGAACTGACAGAGGTAGCAGGACGGACAATAAACAAGAAGATGGTTCCAGGTAGCTGGAGCCTGGTAAGAGAAAAAGCGCTGACCACAGTCTATGGGAGATAACTCTCCATATCCTAATAATAGTAACATTACACGACTTACTTCTCTTAAATCACTAATAGTCGGTGTCGCAGATCTTGGCTGTCAAGGCGGAAAAAAAAGATGCTGGGCACCTCCAGCTTCTTCATTTCAAGTGCAGGCACACGCATGTTTTTTTTTTTTTTTTTTTTTTTTTTTTTTACACTTGCAGTCTAACCCTGTAACTGTCTTGATTCGTTTCCGTCATACCAAAATGATCAGCCTCTACAACTTAAACTACTCAGTGAAGTTAGTGCAGTAATACAAGGCTTCTAAGAGACAGTGTTCATAACGCAAAAATGAGGTGCTTGGCTGTATTTCGCTGCACCTCATGCTTCTTTGTTTCCAATAACATGCCCTTGGCTCATCATAGTTTTAAACTGGAATTGCGTTCAGTGACACCTGACTGAGGCCGATTCAGTAAAGGGGCCGGGGAT
>JABMCL010002815.1:97500-102500 GCA_018857735.1 Alviniconcha marisindica | reverse complement strand
CTACGACGTTTGATGAAATTGCAAGGGCGATATACTACGACGTTTGGTGAAACTGCAAGGGCGATGTACTACGACGTTTGATCAAACTGCAAGGGCGATGTACTACGACGTTTGATGAAACTGCAAGGGCGAGTAAAACTGACAAACACGTTTCCAACTGCACAGACCCAAAGGCGCTTGATCATTGTTTTCGAAAACAGCACGGGCTAAATGCTTTGTTTGCGGCAATACGATGGTCCTTGGACACCCTCCGGATTTGTCTAAGGAGGTGTATCTGTACGCAGGCGATGACTGGCTAAAGCCCATCTGTCAATCAGAGGACGGAGAGAGATCAACTCGCAGTCCAGACTCTAGATCGGCGTGAGCCGGCTTGGCCCAGCGGTAAGGCGTTAGGCTGGTAAGCGGAAGGACCTCGGTTCGATACCGCTTCGGCTCTCCTTTTTCTTCAGAAAGGTTGTGGTTTGTGGACACTGTCTTGTGACTTTGTCCATCACTTCCCACTGAAACATTAAAATGGCTCTCATCGCTGCCCATCTTAATGCAGGCATCATTCTGGTGGTGACAGTGTAGCGATAGGTATATAATCTCCCTCTTTCCCAACCTCCATACCCCCCCCCCTTCTCCCCGTCTCTAAGTGTCGCTTTGTGGCTTGATTAAGGGGATTTCCCCGAAAATTTGCATACTGTGTGTCCGTGTTAAAATTGATAAAAAACGTTTGTTTGAACCTTTTTGGGTTTGGATCTTGTTTTAGAACACTAGCAGTCATTCTGTTTCAGATTTTTGTCTCCAGGGTCATTTTTCTGTGCTGACTCTTATTTCGGTATCCGTTCCACCCCCATGTTACCGCAGTAGGCTACTGGCACGTAAAAGATCCCTATCATTCTGCCAAAAGTGCAGGTGGCAGAATACAGCTAAACATGCATGCACCTTACGTATGTGGCTTTGCATGAAGTGACATGGTGCATGGTTGTATGGTGTATGCATAACGCGCCGAGACGGCAGCAGTTTCACGTGGCACCAGCCATGTCAGCGCTGTAAGTACGTTACTTCGGTGGCTATTCAAAAACACGCTATAAAAAGCTATTCACTCATGCAGAACCACATGCGAGCGCAGTGAGTCTGCTCGAGAGCGGAGAATAGCGCTATATAAAAGCGATCAACAGCAACAACAGCAGCAACAGCAGCAGCAACAGCAACAACAACAGTGACTGAGGCAGAGCCAAAGAAAGCAAGGCTGCGATATTAACCCCTTCACTTCCATGATGCCATTTGAAAACGACCCCCCATAAAAGTGCGGATTTTTCAACCTTTAACCTTTCTCTCTCTTCTTTTTCGCACTGGCATGTAAAAGGATTTTCGTCAAAAAGCATAGCATTGAAAATAGATGTGTTACAGGACCGGAAAATATACTGTTTGCAGGCTCGTCCGTGCATCTTTCAGCCCGGACATTTTACATTGCTGGGGCAGTGAAGGGGTTAAAAGAATTGGGTCAAATTGGGGAAAATAATCTCGGCGCAAAGGCCATGCAACCGCTGACGACCTCTTCATGCAGCTGTGCCCATAATGACCCGACCTGCTAGTTGCCGTCGGTCGTTGCCCGGAGTGATGGCATCTCGGGAAACCAAAACAAAGCGCGCGCTTTCCTGGAGACGAGTGTACGATTACCGGAAGGAGTGTACGATTGCAGGCACGTGCCTCGATTATCATCCCTCATCGTCTTTCAGCGGATTGGTGTCAAGCGTCGGCCTGCTTACGAAGCCGGGAAATGGCTGTATACAACCACAGGGGTTTGTAGATGAACGATAGAAAATACAATATAATAATATATATATTATATATATAATATATATATAATATATATATATATATATATATATATATATATATATAATATATAATATTATAGAAGTTGTTGTTGTTCTTTTTCCTTCAAGGACTACTCTTCAGAGCGTCAGTCCATATCATGTTACAGAGTAAGTAAGTAAGTAAGCAAGCAAGCAAGCCAACCAGCAGCAAGCAAGCAAGCAGCAAGCAAGCAAGTAAGAGTAAGAAGTAAGTAAGTAAGAAAGTAAGTAAGTAAGTAGTAAGTAAGTAAGCAACCCAAGCAAGCAAGCCACAGCAAAACCCACAGCAAGAAAGCAAGCAAGCAAGCAAGCAAGGAAAGGGCAAGGTAAGCAAAAAGTAAGTAAGTAAGTAAGTAAGTAAGTAAGTAAGTAAGTAAGTAAGTAAGTAAGTAAGAGTAAGAAGTAAAAAAAGTAGTAAGTAACTAAGTAAGAAGTGTAGTAATAAATAATGAATACTTAGAGCGCCTAACCCGCACAGGCCCTAAGCGCTTACACGTTCTTTACAAATACATATTGTCAAAATTCAACGCATACAACATGGTGAAGTAAACATGGTGCTTAACGTCCACAGAAACCATAAGCTTTATTAGGGACGGGGAAAAGGGGGGGGGGGGGGGGGGGGGGGGGGGGGTATGGAGGGGGGGGAAGAGGGAAGAATATCTATCTATCGCTACACTATCACCGCCAGAATGACTTTTGCATTAAAGTGGGCAGCGATGAGAGCCATTTTAATGTTTCATAATTGTGATGGACGAAGTCACAAGAGGCGGTGTCCACAGACCACAGCGTTTGAAGCGGAGAAAGGAGAGCCGAAGCGGATTCGAACCGAGGTCCCTCTCAGTGCTTACCAGTCTCAGTAACGCCTGACCGCTAGGCCAAACCGGCTCACATTAGAGGATGTGCCTCTGGTGGAGTTTATGCACTTAGTATTTACACGCATGCCAGGTGAGAGTTACCATAGGCGACTCCGGTCTTTGTTGTTCTTGTGTTACGTATTTCGAGCGCTAGTTACCTCCCTTGTGTGTTGATTCTGCACGAGCGTGGCAAGTCCTGCTGCTGCTGCTGCTGCTGTTGTTGTTAGACTTGCTCAACGCCGAGTTGTCTCCGGAGAGGTACTGGTGGGGTCGAGGCACCAAGAGGTATGTGTGTGTGTGTGTGTGTGTCGTGTGTGTGTGTGTGTGTGTGTGTGTGTGTGTGTGCGTGCGTGCGTGCGTGCGTGCGTGCGTGCGTGCGTGCGTGCGTGCGTGCGTGCGTGTTGTGCGTGCGTGCGTGCGTGCGTGCGTGCGTGCGTGCGTGCGTGCGTGTGTGTGTGTGTGTGTGTGTGTGTGTGTGTGTGTGTGTGTGTCTGTTAGTGTGTGTGTGTCTGTTAGTGTGTGTGTGTCTGTTAGTGTGTGTGTGTTTGTTTGTTTGTGTGTGGAGGGGAAGGGGGGGGGGGGGGGGGGGGGGGGGGGGGGGGGGGCGAAGGGTAAAGTCATAAGTTTCGATAACTGTGAAAACAAAGTAACAATCAGACAGAGTCCCTAAACGACAACTTCTGAGGAAAAAAGGCCAGTCGAAGCAGATTCGAACCGACGTCCGCCTGCTTACCCTTTTTTTCTAGGTAAAATATCACGAGTTTCCGATCTTTTATAGCGTTCATCCCAGTTATCACATATTATCCCAAATCCCCCCATAAAGGCAGCTTTCCACTGATCAAATCACACAACCTACGAACTAGAAAATACCATCAGCTAACTTCACCGATGGACTGAGTGAACAACTTCCGGTGATGCTGACAAAATAGAACAGATCTAGGGAAACGTACTCACCTATACGACGAAACGGCACAAGGAAACACAAGCGCTTCTGACAGAAAAATTTCCTCTTCGGGTGCAAGAAGACAGATAGATAGCAATAAAAGAAGAAGGGAGCGAAGAAGACGACAGACAAGAAGGAGCTGATGCAAAAAAAAAAAAATCTAAAAAAACAAAAACAAAAAAAAAAACAAAAAAAAACTTTATCGATTGTATTATTTTGTCTCTAGAAACCCCTGTGACTTAATTAATTAAGCTGGGAGCAATTTCACACAGTTCCACATATTGATTCAGTACACTGGACCGCAGATTTTCTCTTTAGCGTCACGCACGCTCGGATATATATATACCCATAATTACATGGAATAAAAAAAAAATACTCTGCTTGGAACATGTGCAGGGTTGGTCGAGCAATTTTCACAGCAGCATTAGCCTAAATTGTTTGTGAGTGTCGAGAATCCCGTTCTGCCAATCATCCGAGCAACTTCAGCCAATCAGAAAGTCACGAATAATTTCCGCGCGACTCGATGAGAAAGGAAAGAACTTATCTTTTTTTTTAGTTAATTTTTTATTATTATGTAGTGTGCGTGCGTGCGTGCGTGCGTGCGTGCGTGCGTGCGTGCGTGTGCGTTTGTGCGTGCGTTTGTGCGTTTGTGCGTGCGTGCCTGCATGTGAATGTGTGTGTGTATATGTGTGCATGTGCATGTGTACATATGTGCACGTGCATATATGCATGTGCGTGTGTGTGTGTGTGTGTGTGTGTGTGTGTGTGTGTGTGTGTGTGTGTGTGTGTGTGTGTGTGTGTGTGTTTGGGCGCGCGCGCGCGCGCGTGTGTGTGTGTCAGTGTGTGCGCGCACGTGCCTGGGCCTGTGCCTGTGCCTGTGCGGCCTGTGTCTATTCGTTTGTCTGTCTGTCCTCGACAGCTGTGTGACTGAAGAGTACCTGGTAGACACGCTGCCGGACACTGAAACAACAGGGATCAAGGCAGCCCAGACCTACCGCCTGGATTGACCTGTCGATAGGGCCAGTGATGCTTTTTCCCCTTTAAATAAGAGCAAACAGTCACAAGGTACAGGCAATTAAAACAAAACTGTGAACGTGAACAACAGAGCTTGTAGTGGGGACCTGAACGAGTTTTTCATGATAGCGGCAGCGGCACTTTGACCGTCCTAAATATTTAGTCCATAGCCAGAGAATGTGTTAGGTAAATATTTAGTCCACAGCCAGACATTTATTAAATAAATATTTAGTCCACGGCTACAGCACGTGTTAAATCAATATTTGGCCACGTAGTGGACTGCGATAGAAAGGGGAGAGAAAAGCCGATCGGATTACGGGTGACATTTGAGTGTCAATCAAACAC
>JABMCL010002815.1:87500-90000 GCA_018857735.1 Alviniconcha marisindica | reverse complement strand
GTTCGCTTAACTTGATCGTTTTTTTGTTGTTGTTGTTGTGATGAACGCTATACGAGAATCGTTAAAAACCGTCGGATAGTAAGACAGGAGTGCTCGTTTAATTAATTCCTCCTATCCTCAGAAACGGAAGAGTTTTTGGGGGACGTGTGGATGTCAGTGTTGTAGCCTAATGCAACGAGCAGACTGGCTATTTTTTTTCTTTTCTTGTTGTTACCCTTGCTTCACTGATTCAAGTTCCTGAGAATTTGTATGAAATTAACGGACCGTGAAAGTTGAGAGCCCTCTTTATCGTCTGTGTGAGAGCGGTGGAATATCGTCCGTATGTATTTGTTCGTGTCGTCGTCTGTGATTGGCTGATGTCTTCCGTTCACCTTTGTAGAACTAACTGCCGTCGTCTGTGATTGGCTGATGTCTTCCGTTCACCTTTGTAGAACTAACTGCCGTCGTCTGTGATTGGCTGATGTCTTCCGTTCACCTTTGTAGAACTAACTGCCGTCGTCTGTGATTGGCTGATGTCTTCCGTTCACCTTTGTAGAACTAACTGCCGTCGTCTGTGATTGGCTGATGTCTTCCGTTCACCTTTGTAGAACTAACTGCCGTCGTCTGTGATTGGCTGATGTCTTCCGTTCACCTTTGTAGAACTAACTGCCGTCGTCTGTGATTGGCTGATGTCTTCCGTTCTCCTTTGTAGAACTAACTGCCGTCGTCTGTGATTGGCTGATGTCTTCCGTTCGCCTTTGTAGAACTAACTGCCGTCGTCTGTGATTGGCTGATGTCTTCCGTTCACCTTTGTAGAACTAACTGCCGTCGTCTGTGATTGGCTGATGTCTTCCGTTCACCTTTGTAGAACTAACTGCCTGTCACGTTTACGAGCACGAGCGCGCTTGGGGCCATATTTTTTCCGTTAAATATAGGAGCCAGACACAGAAAGGGTTAAAACGAATACTAATTTTAAAGGGACAACACAGAACATGCGCAAAGGTTTCGGGGCAACACTCATCCGCCCCTCGCCCCCACCTTTTTTTGTGTGTGTGGTTTTGTTGTGATTTTTTTGGTTTTGTTTTTGATTTTTGTTCCGCCAGGCACATTATGTGGGGCGTTTGTTCAAAAACATGCATCCATCATCACAATGCACCTCTCGCTCTCTCATCCGTTCAGAAGGTATTTTAACAGTTTAACAGTACAGCCGTAATCCAATAACAAAAACCGGCAAAAACTAATTTGTTCTTCTTGTTGTTGTTGTTGTTATTGTTGTTGTTGTTGTTATTGTTGTTGTTGTTGAAAAGATCCAAACACACGAAAGGTTCAAACGAACACTTATTTAGCATGACGATACACATCGTGCGAATTTTCGGGGGTAAGCCCCTTTCTCGAGCGACAAAACAACAATTAAACAACGGTCGAAGGGTGAAAGAAATACCCTAGTTCCTCTGCCGGCGTGTTACCCCGCGCGGGCTGGCTTGAATGTAATAATTATTATGCAAGAGGTTTTATTGAAAGATCACAATACCCGTTCGTTTGCTTCGTTCGTATATTCTATGTATACAAGATTATTTGATAAGATAAGATCACGTACTTGCCGTTCTTGTTATTTTTCCTTCTTCTTCTTCTTCTTCTTCTTCTTCTTCTTCTTCTTCTTCTCTCTCTCTCTCTCTCTCTCTCTCTCTCTCTCTCTCTCTCTCTCTCTCCTCTCTCTCCTCCTCCTCCTCCCTCTCTCTCTTCTACCATCTCTCCCCACACCCTCTTCTTCATCAACTCCCCGGTTTGTTCAATCAGATTAAAAGTAAGATACTCTGAGAGAGAGAGAGAGAGAGAGAGAGAGAGAGACAGAGAGAGAGGAAGGAGAAGAGAAGAAGGAGAGAGGAGAGAAGAAGAGAGAGAAAAAAAAAAAACACACAACACAAGACAACAGCAGACAGAGAAGAGAGAGGAGAGAGAGAGAGGGGAGAAGAGAGAGCAGAAGACAGAAGACAGAGAAGAACGACAGACGACAGGACAGAGACAGGAGCACAGAGCAGCAGAAAGACGAGAGAGAGAGAGAGAGAGAGAGAGAGAGAGAGAGAGAGAGAGAGAGAGAGAGAGGAGAGAGAGAGAGAGAGAGAGAGAAGGAAGAGAAAAGAGACAGGAGACAGACAGACAGACAGACAGACAGACAGACAGACAGGACAGAGAGAGAGAGGAGAGAGGAGAGAGAGAGAGAGAGAGAGAGGGGGAGAGAGAGAGAGAAGAGAGAGAGAGAGAGAGACAGAGACAGAGACAGAGACAGAGACAGAGACAGAGACAGAGACAGAGAGACACAGAGAGCCGAGACAAGCTCCACCATTAGACTGCCTTCCATCACCCCAACCGCGTCGACGCCGTTGCCGTGTGGGTGACTTGCAGACGCGGCCCAGGAAGTCCAGGTCACCGGCGCCTTTCAGGACTCTTTCAGAAACCAAACAGGGTAGCTGCGGGGTCGGGTGTCCTGACAATGCCAGACTTACCTGCCTTTCAGCCGGGC
>JABMCL010002815.1:70000-82500 GCA_018857735.1 Alviniconcha marisindica | reverse complement strand
CGACATATCTCAGCAAAAAGGGTCATCAGAACGCGCTTTACTAGATCAATAGAAATGTATACATTAAAACCGCAAAAACAATCATTATCTAGTCATAATATGGTATTCATCGCAAACCACACACACACCACACACACACACGCATACACACACACACACACACACACACACACACACACACACACACACACACACACACACACACACACACACACGCCCAACCCCCCAAAAACAACAACAACAAAACCAACAAAACACACATACACACACACACACACACACACACACACACACACACACACACACACACACACACACACACACACACACACACACACACACACACACACACACACACACACACACACACACACACACACACACACACACACACATTATAAAAAACAAAAACAACAACAAACCCAACAACAACAAACAAACAAAAAACAACCCCCCCAAAAAACAACAACAACAACGACAAACAAACAAAAAACGCGGTGAGTAACATGACTGTGGACCATTGACGGAGTGAAATATTCCTGGCGTACCTTGCCTCCAGTTACCTCCCCTACAGAGAGAATTACCTCCCCTACAGAGGTTGACACTGACATCTTGCATGACACTGCCAACCCGATCCGTTCTTTCTCTCCTCTTTTTCTCGATTACCCATTGTCAGCCGAACGGCTCAATTTATTTTATTTTATTGTTTTTTAAAGAAGAAAAACAAAAAGAAGAAGATCAAAAAGGGGGTGGGGGGGGGGGAAGGGGTCGGGGGGACGGCACGACTTTAACTTAGTGTGTTCTATAGACTCGGTATCGGTGTCAGTGCCAGTCACACAAGCAACAGAAAATCGTTTATAAAGGGAAGTCACTATAGTCACACACCCAACACAAAATATTTTACAAAGGAGTGTGGGTGGGGTGGACGGTGTGTGTGTGTGTGTGTGTGTGTGTGTGTGTGGTGGTGGTGGTGGTGGGGAGTGGGGGGGGGGGAGAGTTGAGAGGTTGGTGTGTGTGTGGGGGGGGGGGGGGGAGGGCGGGGGGCAGGGGGGGGGGGGGGGTAGGGGGGAGTCGGGCGGGACATAAAACGACCAGGAAAAAACTCTTTAAGAAAGGCAATAAAGCCGGGAGGACTGGGAAGAGAAGTAATTAGCACGCTCTCGCCATCTGCTTCGTCGTCAGTCGAGCGATGCGTGGAACAATGGGATCAATCGGTTTACCGCCGCGTCATTTCACCTGCTGAGATATAGACAGCCGGTGACAGGTGGGAAATTCCGCCACTCTCACCGCCTCCACAATCACAGGGGCTTATTTGGGGATCTCCTTTTTCAGTAGCTCGCTGTTCTTCCGTGAACAGGTCAGTAGATTAACATCTTCGGGGGTGGGGGGGGGGGGGGGGGAAGGATCTGGTAACTGAAGGACGAAGAAAGAAAGAAAGAAAGAAAAGAAAGAAAAGAAAAGAAAGAAAGAAGGAAGCAGCATGAGTCTCAGTGTGAGGTCTTTGGAGCTCACGGTAGCGTGGTAATCTGGAAGTCAGTTTATTCAACCGACGAAATGTTGTCTCTCTGAGTTCCAGTTCAATGTTGCTTTACGTCCACCGAAACCGTGAGCACTGTTAGGGACTGGGAGCTCCTGAGCTCCTGAGTTCCTGAGCTCTGTTTTTCAACGTCCGCAGAGGCTATAAGGATTATTAGGCACTGGGAGCCCGGGACGGCCACCTCGAGTTCCTGAGCTCTGTTTTTCAAGCCCAGGACGCCCACCTCGACTTTCACACAGCTCCTGAGCACTGTTCTTCAAGTGCTGCTCTACTGTCCACAGAGACCGTAAGGACTATTAGGGACGGGGAGCCCAGGACGGCCACCTCGACTTTCACACACAGCTCCTGAGCTCTGTTGTCACGGAACGTCCCGTCTCCATTTTCACACGCAGACATTCCATTTCAGAAAGCGGTGTGTGGGGGTCCAACCCGTCACCTAACTCCTCGCGTGATGCCACACGCATAGGAATACAAAATATTTATCTGAGAATGGCGTTTGTCTCCCTGCCCAGGCGGTTTAAAAAAGAAGAAGACATCTCTCTCCCGTGTGTGGTGTCAGTGACCCAGTGACTGTGTTGACTACGTGAGTGTGCGTGGGGTGTGTGTGTGTGTGTGTGTGTGTGTGTGTGTGTGTGTGTGTGTGTGTGGTGTGGTGTGGTGTAGTGTGTGTGTGTGTGTGTGTGTGTGTGTGTGTGTGTGTGTGTGTGTGTGGTGTGGTGTTGTGTGTGTGTGTGTGTGGTGTGGTGTGTGTGTGGGGTGTGTGTGTTTGTGTGTGTGTGGTTGTGTGTGTGTGTGTGGTGTGGTGGTGTGTGTGTGTGTGTGTGTGTGTTGGGGGGTGGTTTGTTGTGTGTGTGGGTGTGTGTGTGTGTGGTGTTGTGTGTGTGTGGTGTGTGTGGTGTGTGTGTTGTGTGTGTGTGTGTGTGTGTGTGGTGGTGTGGTGTGTGTGTGTGGGTGGTTGGTGTGGTGTGGTGTGTGTGTGTGTGTGGGGTGTTGTGTGGTGTGTGTGTGTGTGTGTGTGTGGTGGGGTGTGTGTGTGTGTTGTGTTGTGTGTGTGTGTGTGTGTGTGGCCAGGCGGTTTAAGAGAAGATCTCTCTCCGTGTGTGGTGTCAGTGACCCGTGACTGTGTTGCTGTGATGTGCGTGGGGTGTGTGTGTGTGTGTGTGTGTGTGTGTGTGTGTGTGTGTGTGTGTGTGTGTGTGTGTGTGTGTGTGAGAGGAGAGAGAGAGAGAGAGAGAGAGAGAGAGAGAGAGAGAGAGAGAGAGAGAGAGAGAGAGAGAGAGAGAGAGAGAGAGAGACAGAAAACAGACAAAAGACAGAGAGACAGAGAGACGAAGAGAGACAGAGACAGAGACAGAGACAGAGAGAGAGACACACACACACACACACAGACAGACAGATAGAGAAGAGAGAACAGAGATTCATGCGCGTGTGTGTGTACGAATGTGTGGGCGGTTTGAACCCCTAGCGGCCAAGCGTTCGGCGAACCAGGACGTGACTGAGTCCGCTTCACCCAGCGGTGTGTGCCCTTTCCCGCCAACTCCAGTCACCGCCGTGTCAGTGGTGGGCGTGTCCGTACAGCGTCAGCCCAGTGGCGTCACGATGGAGGCCCGGAGCTAACTTTCCACCGATCCGTTCGATCCCTGTTTGATCAGCCCAGTAATTGTCCGGGCTGGATGGGCGCTGTAAACACGACGACTGTGTGAGATCTAACAGCAACGAGCGGCAAACAAACGTTCCCCACAAAACCAGGTGCGTACGTATATATAGAACCCGCGGCGGCGAAAGCGTGCCCTGTGTATTATACCGCGTCCAAATACAAAGATTGACTGACTCCCCTCAACCAACCTTTCCCCGTCCCCCCTCCGCCCTCTCCGATCCCTCCCCCCCCCCCCCCCCACCTCCACCCCTCCCCACGCCTCCCCACCACCAACCCACTGACTTCCACCACCTTTTTCCCCCCTTCCCTCCCCCCACCCCCTTCCTCCATCCTTACGCCCTCAACTGGCTAATAACCCCAGTGATTGAGATCGCCTTCCTTGTCGGTAGCACGCGAGTGAAAACTGACGTCAAAACTATAATCAGGACAGAAAAGAACACCACTTTCCTTGTCGGTATCACGCGAGTGAAACTCAGTGACGTCAAAACTAGACACAGGACGGAACAGAACACCACTTTCCTTGTTGGTACCACGCGAGTGAAACTGACGTCAAAACTAGAATAAGGACAAACACGAGCACCACGTTCCTTGTCGGTATCACGCGAGTGAAACCGACGTCAAAACTAGAATCAGGACAGAACAGACCGTCACTTTCCTTGTCGGTATCAAGCGAGTGAAAGCGACGTCAAAACTAGAATCAGGACAGAACAGACCGTCACTTTCCTTGTCGGTATCACGCGAGTGAAACTGACGTCAAAACAAGAATCAGGACAGAACAGACTACACCACTTTCCTTGTCGGTATCACGCGAGTGAAAATGACGTCAAAACTAGAATCAGGACAGAACAGACTACACCACTTTCCTTGTCGGTATCACGCGAGTGAAACTGACGTCAAAACTAGAATCAGGACAGAACAGACCACACCACTTTCCTTGTCGGTACCACGCGAGTGAAACTGACGTCAAAACTAGAATAAGGACAAACACGAGCACCACGTTCCTTGTCGGTATCACGCGAGTGAAACCGACGTCAAAACTAGAATCAGGACAGAACAGACCGTCACTTTCCTTGTCGGTATCAAGCGAGTGAAAGCGACGTCAAAACTAGAATCAGGACAGAACAGACCACTTTCCTTGTCGGTATCACGCGAGTGAAACTGACGTCAAAACAAGAATCAGGACAGAACAGACTACACCACTTTCCTTGTCGGTATCACGCGAGTGAAACTGACGTCAAAACTAGAATCAGGACAGAACAGACTACACCACTTTCCTTGTCGGTATCACGCGAGTGAAACTGACGTCAAAACTAGAATCAGGACAGAACAGACCACACCACTTTCCTTGTCGGTACCACGCGAGTGAAACTGACGTCAAAACTAGAATCAGGACAGAACAGACTACACCACTTTCCTTGTCGGTATCACGCGAGTGAAATGACGTCAAAACTAGAATCAGGACAAAACAGACCACACCACTTTCTTGTCAGTACCACGCGAGTGAAACTGACGTCAAAACTGAATCAGGACAGAACAGACTACACCACTTTCCTAGTCGGTATCACGCGAGTGAAACTGACGTCAAAACTAGAATCAGGACAGAACAGACCGTCACTTTCCTTGTCGGTATCACGCGAGTAAATATGACGTCAGCACCACTTTCCTTGTCGGAACCACGCGAGTAAATATGACGTCAGCACCACTTTCCTTGTCGGAACCACGCGAGTGAAACCGACGTCTAAACTAGAATCAGGACAGAACAGAGCACCACTTTCCCTTCCCTCTCCCCCTTCCTTTCCCCCCCCCCCCCCCCCCCCCCCCCCCATCCCCCGACCAACTTCCACAGTCTGTTTACCCCCCGTGGTTTTCTGCGTCCGCGTACCCCATTCATTTGTCTCTTTCAAGTTCAGTGTTGCTTTACGTCCACAGAGACCGCAAGGACTTATTAGGGACGGCCGGGAGAGCAGGACGTCCGCTTCAACTTTCACACAGCTCCCGAATTCTGCCGTTCTTCGATGTTGCTCTACGTCCACAGAGACCGCAAGGACTTATTAGGGACGGGGAGCCCAGGACGTCCACCTCGACTTTCACGCAGCTTCCCGAGCTCCCAAACGTGTCTCCTGTCCCCCTCCCCTGCACCCCCCCCCCCTCCCCTCCCACCCCTCCTCATTTTTTTCCCCCCCTCCCCCCTTTTTAACCCCATATTTAAACCTGGACTTTTACTCAACCTCGGCTGTTTAAGGTATTTCGCCCTGTTCTATCCTTTCCCATATTCCTCTTTTCTAGCGGCGTGGTAAAAATGATTTAGCCTCCTTTTTATACCTTTTCGGGTTTACCCGGGCGGCTGCGGTCTGTGTGTAAGAAACGTGTGTATAGAGAGGGCGGCAGGCTGCCGCAGTGTATTCAGTCGTCCCGTTCTCCAGCCTTTCTATACCTGGACTTTGGTACTATCACCTGGCGGTCGCAGTATAGTCCCTGGAGTTTTGGGGCCTCACCTTTGGGTCGGTTAAAAACTGATTTGGCCCCCCTTTATACCTTTTCTCGGAGTATAGCACCTGGGCTTTGGGGTTTTTACCTTTTTAACCCCAAAACCGGGGCGGTTTTTGGGGTTGGTTGTAAGTGTTTTCGCGTCCTGTTCTATGCCATTCTCGCAGTATAGTGCCTGGATCCGGCTTTGGTCTAGCGGTCTGTGTGTAAGTAAGTGTATTTAGTCGTCCTGTTATATAGCCTTTCTCGCAGTATAGTACCTGGAACTTTGGTCTAGCGGTCTGTGTGTAAGTAAGTGTGTATAGAGAGGGCGGTAGGCTAGCCGCAGTGTATTAGTCCCCCCGTTCTAGCCTTTCTCGGAGTACCTGGAGTTTTGGGTCAAAGGCGGTCTGTGTGTAAGTATTGGGTTTGGGGGGCCCCTTAGGTTTTGGGAATTTGTATTTAGCCCCCCCGTTCTATAGCCTTTCTGGGAGTATAGTACCTGGAGTTTTGGCAGGGGGGAAGCTTTTAAGAAGGGCGGCAGGGGCCCGGGGACACCCCCAACCCCGGAATGGATTTTTGGGTCTATACCTTCGCAGTATAGTACCTGGAGTTTTGGGGCCTACCCGGGTCTGTGTGTAAGTAATTTTTTGGTTTTTATGGGGAGAAGGGGCGGTACAAAACCCGGCGGTTTTTTATTTATCGTTCTGTTCTATGCCTTTCTCGCAGTATATACCTGGAGCTTTGGTCTAGGGCCGGGTCTGTGTGTAAGTAGTGTGTATAGAGAGGGCGGTAGGCTAGCCGCAGTGTATTTAGTCGTTCTGTTCTATGGCCTTTCTCGCAGTATAGTACCTGGAGCTTTGGTCTAGCGGTCTGTGTGTAAGTAAGTGTGTATAGAGAGGGCGGTAGGCTAGCCGCAGTGTATTTAGTCGTTCTGTTCTATGGCCATTCTCGCAGTATAGTACCTGGAGCTTTGGTCTAGCGGTCTGTGTGTAAGTAAGTGTGTATAGAGAGGGCGGTAGGCTGCCGCAGTGTATTTAGTCGTTCTGTTCTATGCCTTTCTCGCAGTATAGTACCTGGAGCTTTGGTCTAGCGGTCTGTGTGTAAGTAAGTGTGTATAGAGAGGGCGGTAGGCTGCCGCAGTGTATTTAGTCGTTCGGTTCTATGCCTTTCTCGCAGTATAGTACCTGGAGCTTTGGTCTAGCGGTCTGTGTGTAAGTAAGTGTGTATAGAGAGGGGCGGTAGGCTAGCCGCAGTGTATTTAGTCGTTCGTTCTATAGCTTTCTCGCAGTATTACCGGGAGCTTTGGTCTAGGGTCTGTGTGTAAGTAAGTGTGTATAGAGAGGGCGGTGGCTAGCCGCAGTGTATTTATCGTTCGGTTCAAACCTTTCTGCAGAAAGTACCTGGAGCTTTGGTCTAGCGGTCTGTGTGTAAAAAGTGTGTAAGAGGGGGCGGTGGCTACCCAGTGTATTTAGTCGTTCGGTTCTATAGCCTTTTCGCAGTATTCCTGGGCTTTGGTCTAGCGGTTGTGTGAAGTAAGTGTGTATAGAGAGGGCGGGGCACCGCAGTGTATTTAGTCGCGTTCTATAGCCTTTCTCGCAGTATAGTACCGGAGCTTTGGTCCATTTGGAAAATGTGTATAGAGGGGCGGTAGGCTAGCCGCGTGTAAGTCGTTCGGTTCCTTTTTCTGCAGTAAGTCCTGGGCTTTGGTCTAGCGGTCTGTGTGTAAGTTTGATAGAGAGGGCGGAGGCTAGCCCGTGTATTTAGTCGTTCTGTTTTAGCCTTTCTCGCAGTATGTACCAGCTTTGGTCACGGTCTGTGTGTAAGTAAGGTGTATAGAGAGGGCGGTAGGCAGCCGCAGTGTATTTAGTCGTTCTTTCCCTATAGCCTTTCTAGCAGTATAGTACCTGAAGCTTTGGTCTAGCGGTCTGTGTGTAATAAGTGTGTATAGAGAGGGCGGTAGGCCCGCAGTGTATTTAGTCGTTCTGTTCTATGCCTTTCTCGCAGTATAGTACCTGGAGCTTTGGTCTAGCGGTCTGTGTGTAAGAAGTGTGTATAGAGAGGGCGGAGGCTAGCCGCAGTGTATTTAGTCGTTCGTTCTATGTCTTTCTCGCAGTATAGTACCTGAAGCTTTGGTCTAGGGTCTGTGTGTAAGTAAGTGTGTATAGAGAGGGCGGTAGGCTAGCCGCAGTGTATTTAGTCGTTTTTTTGTTTCTAAAAGCCGGGTTTTCGGGGTCTGTGTGTAAGTAAGTGTGTATAGAGAGGGCGGTAGGCTAGCCGCAGTGTATTTAGTCGTTCTGTTCTATAGCCTTTCTCGCAGTACCTTGTACAACAGCCTAGCGGGCTGTCCCGAGTCAATCTCTCCCTCAGTCTATCTGTGTCAGCCTGCGATTCTTCTTTTTGTTATGGTGCTTTACGTCCACAGAGACCATAAGGCCTTAGCTTATTAGGGGCGGATGAGCGCAGGGCGGTCACCGCGACTTTAGTTCCTCACACAGCTCCTGAGCTCTGTTCTTCAGTGTTGTTGCTTTACGCCCGCAGAGACCGTAGGGACTGTTAGGGACGGGGGGAGCCCAGGACGGCCACCTCCGCGACTTTCACTGACACAGCTCCTGAGCTCTGTTCGTTCAAATGTTGCTTTACGTCCGCAAAGACCATAAGGACTACTGTTAGGGGCGGGGAGCGGCCCAAGGACCCCTTCCCCACACACACACACACACACACACACACAACACACACACACACACACACACACACACACACACACCACACACACACAACCCCCACACACACACACACCAAAACACACACACAACCCCCTCTCCCCCCAACACACACACACACACACCAAAAACACACACACACACACACACACAAGCCCGAGCTCTGAGCCGACGATCTGTTCTGAAGGTATTAATTTTTTATTTTACGCTCAGCGGTGCCCCTTGCCCCGGATTCAAATTACACACCACACACACACACAGCGCATGCGTCAGTGTCAGTCCCGTCGCGGGGGGGTGATGGTCATGGCAAGAGAGAGAGAGAGACAGAGAAAAGAGAGACAGAGACAAAAAAGAGAGAGGGGGGGAGGAAAAGAGAGAGGAGGGGGTTTCCGGTGCTGAGTGAGTGAGTGTGTGTGTGTGTGTGCCCCGGTCGGTCGGTCGGTTGGCTGCATGGCCATAGCGAATGGAGTGACTGAAGAAGTACAGTGCGCTACACGCTGGCGGGCTTATTTCGGTACGACAGTCGTTGGTGTGGCAGGCGTCCTGGCGGACACTGGAGTCATGTTAGTATCGTTTTGTGCTTCTTTTATTATGTCTTATCTTTTATTCCACTCTTTCTCTTCTTTTTCTCCTTCTTCTCTTTCTGTCGTTGTCATGCCAACAGTGACTCTCCCGGCAAGCACTGAACACAGCAACGACAAAAAAAGAAAGAAAAAAAAGTTACTTCACCTCTCATACCGTTTTTCATTGTTTTTAACCGTTTCACTGTTGTTTAAGTGTCGTTTTGCGGCCCGAAGAAATAATAAATAAGCGTTCTTTTGAATCTTTTATGTGTTTGGGTCTTCTTCTCTTTCTGTCTTTAGTTATATTTTGTTATTCTCTTCTCTCTCTCTCTCTCTTTATGTTGTTATTCTTTTGTTCCACTATTTAATTTTTTCTCTTTCTGTCGTTCTTTTATTTCACTCTTCTCTCTCTCTCTCTCTCTCTCTCTCTCTCTCTCTCTCTCTCTCTCTCTCTCTCTCTCTCTCTCTCTCGTTATTGTTTGTTCCACTCTTTTTTCTCTTTTCTCTGTCGTTATCTTTCGTTCTACTCTTTTTTCTCATTCTGTCTTATCTTCTGTTCCACTCTTCTGTTCCACTCTTTTTCTCTCTCATTTGGTTGTTATCTTTTATTTTATTCCACTATTTTTCTTTCTTTCTGTCGTTATCTTTTGTTTTACTCTATTTTCTCATTCTGTCTTATCTTCTGTTCCACTCTTTTTTCTCTCTTTTTTGGTTGTTATCTTTTATTTTATTCCACTATTTTTCTTTCTTTCTGTCGTTATCTTTTGTTTTACTCTATTTTCTCATTCTGTCTTATCTTCTGTTCCACTCTTTTTTTCTTCTCTTTTTGTTGTTGTTGCTATCTTTTATTTCATTCCACTATTTGTCTTTCTTTCTGTCGTTATCTTTTGTTCCACTCTTTTTTTCTCTCTTTCTGTTGTTATTTTCTGTTCCACTCTTTTTTTCTTTCTATCTTACCGTCTTTTCCCAATTCGGGCCCCCCCCCCCCCCCCCCCAAAACACCCACCACCCCCCCCCCCCTTTTATATTTCTTTTTTAAATCTCTGTTCCCCCCGTTTTTTTCTTTCTGTCTTATTTTTTTTTAACCCACTCATTTTTTTCTCTTTCTATTTTCCCGTCTGTTCCACCCCCAACCCCCTAACCCCCCCCCCCCCCCCCCCCCATATTTCTGCGTTATCTTTGGTCCGCTTTTTTTTCTTTCTTTCTTTTAATCCACTCTTTTTTCTCTTTCTATCTTACTTTTTTCCCCCTCCCCCTCCCCCCCCCCCCCCCCTTTTTCCCTTTCCCTTTGGTCCGCTTTTTGTTCTCTTTCTGTCTTTTAATCCACTCATTTTTTTCTCTTTCTATTTTTCAATCTTTTTCCCACCCCCCCCCCCCCCCCCCCCCCCACCCCCCCCTTAAATTTTCTTTTTATTTTCTGTTCCACTTTTTTTCTTTTTTTCTGCTTTCTTTTAACCCACACTTTTTTTTCTCTTTCTATTTTCCCGGGTCTGTTCCCCCCCCCCCCCTACCCCCCCCCCCCCCCCCAAAAATTTCGTTGTTTTTTTGGCCCGTTTTAATTTTTGCCCTTTTTCCCATCCACTCTTTTTTCTCTTTCTTTTTTACCCCCTCCCCTCCTCCCCCCCCCCCCCCCACCTTATATTCCTGCCCGTTTTTTTGTTCCTCTTTTTTTTTCTCTTTCGGGCCCTTATTTTTTAAACCCCACTCTTTTTTCTCTTTCTGTCTTACCGTCTGTTTCACTTTTTCCCCCCCCCTCCCTCCCCGGGTTCTTATTTTCCTGTCGTTATCTTTGTTCCTTTTTTTGGGGTTTCTTTCGGGTTTGGGTTTTTTAATCCACTCTTTTTTTCTTTTTCCCTGCCTTAAACCGGTTGTTTCATTCTTCCCCCCCCCCCCCCCCCCCCCGTCTCTTCCCCCCCCCCCCCCTTTATTCCTGTCGTTATTTTGTTCCACTTTTTGTTTTCTTTCTTGATTTTTTTCCCCTTTTTTCCTCTTTCATCCCCCTTTTTTCCCCCCTTTCCCCCCCCCCCCTAACCCCCCCCCCCTATTTCTGTCTTTATTTTTGGGGTCCCGGTTTTTTGTTCTCTTTTTCTTTTTCCACCTTTTTCTTTTTCACCCAAAGCCTTTCACTCCCCCCCCCCCCCCCCCCCATATTTCTTTCTTTTTTTCCCTTTTTTTGTTTTTTTGAAAAAAATTTTTTAACCCAAATTTTTTTTCCCTCTTTCTTCCTTTTTTTTTCCACCCCCCCCAAAAAAAAACAAAAAACAACAACAAACAACAACAAAAACCCCCCCAAAATCCCCCCCCCCTCCCCGCTTTAACCGGTTTTTTTATCTTTGTTTTTCTTTTTGTTCTCTTTCGTTTTATCTTTAACCACACTTTTTTCTCTTTCTGTTTTCCCGTTTTGTTTCCTCTCCCCCCCCCCCTCTCCCCCCCCCCCCCCCCCCCCCCCCTTATATTCCTGTCGTTACCCCTTTGTTTTTTTTTTTTTTTCTTTCTGTCTGATTTTTTTAAATATTTTAATTTTTCATATTTCTTGTCATTATTCTTTTGTTCCACTCTTTTTTTCTTTTAAAAAAAAAAAAAAATCTTTCTGCCCCCTTTTTCTGTTCCACTCTTGCCAAAAAAGGGGACCATTACACGGTTTTTCAAGCTGTCAAGCCTTTGCCATGACGTAAATTTTTTTGTTGCTTTTTTTTTTTTTTTTTTTTTTAAAAAAAAAATTCGTCCATTTCTTTTTTTTTCTTTTTTAAAACTTTTTCCCCGGGGGCTAGAAAGCGAATTTCATTCGCACCGACATTCCTTGTGAAAAAGTACAGGAGTTCTACTAATCCCTTAACTCCCCCTTTATATTATAAAAAAAAAAATAAATGCTCAAACCCCCAAATCAAAGGCTAAGGCGTAAAGATTAACTTTTCTTTTTTTTGTTGTGTTTCGTTATTGGGGGTTAATCAAAAAAACTCAAAAAAACAACTAATAAATTTAGCACGCTTGACATTCTTAGATTTTGACGTCATATTCATAAAACTACGAAAGGGCAGCTTAAAAAGGGGCCGAAGATTGGGAAAAAGCACGAATTTATTTTTTGTTTGTTTGTTTGTTTTTTTTGGGGTTTAACTGTGTCATCGTGAGGTTTTTTTGTTTGTTTGTTTCTTGTTTGCTTTTGGGTGTTTTTTGTTTAAAAGAAGTTATTTTATTTAAAAAAATGTTTTATTTGAAGATATCCAGCTTCGTTGCCATAGTTCAGCTGAAGGGAATTTAATTTTTCCGTTGAACGGTTTTTTTAATGGTGGTTTTTCTTTTTCTTTCTTTCTTTTCTTTCTTTTTTATCAGTTTAGTTTAGAAACGTGTCCAATTTCACCGTCGATGGTGAAGGAGCGGCAAAATGAATGCGTAATTTATTTTCCTCCAAATCCAAACACATAAAAGTTTCAGAATAACGTTAGTTATTAAGAATTGTTTTTAAAAAAAAATCAGTTTTACTCCGACTCACGAACTATGTATGTCGACGCTAACTTTTGGGAGGTATTACCATAGGCTACGCTTCAACATAGTGA
>JABMCL010002815.1:57500-65000 GCA_018857735.1 Alviniconcha marisindica | reverse complement strand
TTGGTCTTTGTTAAGGTCGGGGGCGTTTGGGGAGTGGGGGTGGTTTGTTGTTGTTGTTTTTCTTGTGTTGGGTGTGGGGGGGTGTGTGTGTGTGTGTGTGTGGTTGTGTGTGTGTTTTTGTGTGTGTGTGTGTGTGTGTGGTGGTGTGTGTGGTGTGGTCGTGCTGCGTGTGTGTGCGTGGCGTGTGTGTGTGCTGCGTGGTGTGTGTGTGTGTGTGTGTGTGTGGTGTGCGTGTGT
Source organism: Alviniconcha marisindica (assembly GCA_018857735.1). NCBI lineage: Eukaryota > Metazoa > Mollusca > Gastropoda > Provannidae > Alviniconcha > Alviniconcha marisindica. The sequence goes on along the minus strand of JABMCL010002815.1, from coordinate 64,763 downwards.
GTGTGTGTGTGGTGTGTGTGTGTTGGGGTGTGTGTGGTGTGGTGGGGTTGTGTTGTTTGGTGGTTGGGTGGTGGTGTGTGTGTGTGTGTGTGTGTGTGTGTGTGTGTGTGTGTGTGTGTTGGGTGTGTGTGGGTTGTGTTTGCGTGTGTGTGTTGTGTGTGCGTGCGTGCGTGCGTGCGTGTGTGGTGTGTGGTTTTTGTGTTGTGTGTGTGTTGTGTTGTGTGTGGGGTGTGTGTGTGTGTGTGTGTGTGCGTGCGTGCGTGCGTGCGTGCGTGCGTGCGTGCGTGTGCGGGGCGTGCGTGTTGTGTTCCTGTGTTGGTGTGTGTTTTGTGTGTGTGTGCGTGCGTGTGTGTGTGTTTGTGCGTGCGCGCACGTGTCGTTGCTTGCGTGTGTGTGTGTGTGTGCTGTGTGTGTGTGTGTGTGTGTGTGTGTGTGTGTGTGTGTGTGTGTGTGTGTGTGTGTGTTGAGTTGGTTGAGTTGTGTTGTGTTGTGTGTGTGTGCGTGCGTGCGTGCGTGCGTGCGTGCGTGCGTGTGCGTGTGTGTGTGTGTGTGTGAGAGAGAGAGAGAGGGGGGGGGGGGGGGGGGCAGCCAGTCAGCCAGACAGACAGACAAACCCCCCTACTAATCCCCCCATCTTTTATCGACCCAACTGCTATTTCCCCATTCCCACAAACCACACGCTTAACAGCACAGCACGGTAGATTAGACTAGAGCGCTGGGACAAGGTAAGTAAGTAAACATGGCGCTTAACGTCCTCAGAAACTATTTAAGGTTTATTAGGGACGGGGAGAAGGAGGGGGGTAGGGGGTAGGTATGTAGGTGGTGGAAGAGGGAGATTATAAGTATACCTGTCGCTACACTGTCACCACCCAAATGACTCCTGCATTAAGATGGGCAGCTTTACGTCCACAGAAACCGTAGGCTTTATTAGGGACGGGGAGCCCAGGACGGCCACCTCGACTTCCGGCCCTGAAGCTAGTTTTCAATGTTTTTTTCCGTCCACAAAAACCCTTTGGTTTTGGGGAGGGGGAGCCCCAGGACGGCCCCTCGACTTCCGACACAGATCCTGAGTCAGTTCTTCAATGTTGTTTCCGTCCACAAAAACCCCGTAGGTTTATTAGGGACGGGGAGCCCAGGAGGGCCACCTCGATTTCCCCGACACAGTCCTGAGCTCGTTCTTCAATGTTGCTTTCCGTCCACAGAAACCGTAGGTTTATTAGGGCGGGGGACCCCGGACGGCCCCCTGACTTCCACCCCGGACCGAGCCCAGTTTCAATTTGTTTCCGGGTTTCCACAAAAACCCGGGGTTTTTTGGGGACGGGGAGCCCAGGAGGGCCCCACCCGTTTGCCCGATCCCCCTCCCAAAAGTTTTAATGTTGCTTTCCGTCCACAAAAACCCGGGGTTTAAGGGACGGGGAGCCCAGGACGTCCACCTCGACTTCACACAGTCCGAGCTCAGTTTTTCAATGTTGTTTTCCCTTTCACAGAAACCGTGGTTATTAGGGAGGGGGAGCCCAGGAAAGTCCACCTCGACTTCCGACAAGTTGGGGCCCAGTTTTAATTTTGCTTGCCGTCCCAGAAACCGTAGGTTTATTAGGGAGGGGGGAGCCCAGGACCCACCTATTTTCACCAGCCCCCTGAGCTCTGAAGGGGCTGGGCCCTTTTTTAAAATTTGGGGAAAATTGGAGGGGACAAGGGGGGGGTAAAAAACCAAAATTTTGAACAGAAAAGGCCAACGGAACAGCCCGGCCCTTGACCTGTTACGTTCCAGCCAACAACGCCCCTTACCGAAAGGCCAAAAACCGGCCCCCAAACCAGGGGGGAAATTTTTTGTTGAAGTGTTTCCCTTAGTCCAAAACCAGAAAAAATAGGGAGGGGGGGAAGGAGAAAACCCCCAATTTAAAACGAACCTCGTTTTCAATGGTTTCCGTTCAAAAACCCCGGGGGTTTTTGGGACGGGGAGCCCAGGGTCCCATTTTTCCGCCCAAAGCTCCTGGCTTGGTTTTTTGGGGGTGTTGGTTGTTTTTTTTTTGGTGTGTTTTAAAAAAAAAAAAAAAAAACCCCAAAAACCCACAAAAAAACCCCCCCCCGAACCTATTTCTTTTAAAAGGTTTTGGGGCCCTTTGGGAAATTTTAAATTTTTTCCCCTTTTCCCTTTTTATCCCGCACAATTTTTCAAAAAACCACCCGGCCCCCACGACCCCCCAGACGCACCCCCCCCACCCCCACAAAAAACACACACACAACACCCCCACCCCACCCCCCCCTTTCCCTTTGGGGCCCTTTTTTTTTTTTTGTTTTTTTTTTTTTTTTCTGAAAAAAAGAAAATTGTGCCCCAAATCGTTTTCCGGCTCCTTCCTGGGAAAAAATTTGCTTTTTAACCCCCTTTTTTCCCGGCTATTTTTCCCCCCCCACCCCCAAAAAACCCCCCCCCAACAAAAAGCCTCACCCTGTCCTTTTCCCAACGCGCTTTCCGGCCCCCTTCCTCGAAACTTTGCTATAACCGGTTTCGCTATTGTCCTCCTTATCTCCCCCCACGCATCTCTCTCCAACAAAAAGCCTCACGCTGTCCTTTCCAACAGCGCTTTCCGGCTCCCTTCCTCGAAACTTTGCTATAACCGGTTTACGCTATTGTCCTCCTTATCCCCCCCCACGCATCTCTCTCCAAAAAAGCCCCGCTTCCTTTCCCAACCCCTTTTCCGGCTCCCTTCCTAAAACTTTTATAACCGGTTTGATTGTTTCCTTTCCCCCCCCACGCTCTTCCCGAAAAACCCCATGCCTTTCCAACACGCTTTCCGGCTCTCTTCCTCAAATTTTGCCAAAATTGGGTTTTACCCCTTTTCCTTTATTAGATGTCTACGAGAATCACTCGCTAAGCCTCACGCTGTCGGCGTCCTTCCCAGCACTTGTGAAACTAAGCTTGTGGAATCAACGTAGCGTCGAAGTACGCATCCGGCCCGGATAATGGGACGTGAAGAAGAAGTGAGGAAAAAAACAAAACAGAGTGCCAGATCGATTTGATTGATTGTCGTTTGTTGTGGGGGCTGAAGCTATGTTAGCGGCTAGGAAAGGATCCGTGATACAACTGATAAATCTAGCAAGGTTTAAAAAAAAAAAAACAAAAACACACACACACACACACACACACACACAAAAACTGGGGCCTGCGCACACACACACGCAAGCACACCCCCACCCCGCACGCACCCCACGCACCCCCACGCACGCACGCACGCACCCCGCACCACCCCCACCCACACACACACACACACACACACCACAACCACAATAAAATTTCAAACAAAAAAAAAACAACCAAGAACAAAAAAAAAAAAAAAACCAACCAAAAAACCCCCAACACACACCCCACACCACACACAAAACACACACACATACACACACACACACACACAATCCCTTCACCCTATAGAATGCATTCGTCAATGCACCGCTGCACATGACTCCAAGAGTGTTTATCTGTTGACGCTACAAGTACAGCTCCTGTGCTACTGTGGCAGGCGAAACGCCGATCGCTATTTCGTTACTGCCACGCTGGTCGAAGAGACTGTAACGACGCAGCAGTGATTTCCCTTCCGCAATCACCCGACAACCCCGACACGTTCACCAACAGAAAAGGTCTGCACGGCACATGCTCTTACATTGTCCGTACAGGCCCTTACATTGTCCGTACAGGCCCTTACATTGTCCGTACAGGCCCCTACATTGTCCGTACATGCCTTTACACTGTCCGTACAGGCCCTTACGTTGTCCGTACAGGCCCTTACATTGTCCGTACAGGCCCTTACATTGACCGTACAGGCCCCTACATTGTCCGTACAGGCCTTTACACTGTCCTCAGGCCCCTTTCGTTGTCCGTACAGGCCCTTACATTGTCCGTACAGGGCCCCTTTCATTGACCGTACAGGCCCTACTTTTTCCGTACAGGCCTTTAAATGTCCGTACAGGCCCTTACGTTGTCCCTACAGGCCCTTACATTGTCCGTACAGGCCTTTACATTGTCCGTACAGGCCCCGTTGTCCGTACAGGCCCTTACGTTGTCCGTACAGGCCCCTTTTCATTGTTCGTACAGGCTCTTACTGTCCGTACAGGCCTTTACACTGTCCGTACAGGCCCTTACATTGTCCGTACAGGCCCTTACATTGTCCGTACAGGCCCTTACATTGTCCGTACAGGCCTTTACATTGTCCGTACAGGCTCTTACATTGTCCGTACAGCCCCCGTGTGCAATCGTATGCATCAACGTCTGTGCTCACGTTTAAAAAAAAAGTAAGTAAACACGGTGCTTAACGTCCACAGAAACCATAAGGCTTATTAGGGACGGGGAGAATGGGGGGAAGGCGGTATGGAGGTGGGGGAAGAGGGAGAGTATATACCGTTCGCTACACTGTCACCACCAGAATGACCTGCATGAATGGGCAGCGATGAGAGCCTTTTCAATGTTTCATTAATTGTGAGGGACAAAGTCACAAGACCGTGTCCACAAACCACAACTTTTGAAGAGAAAGGAGAGCCGAAGCGGCCTCGAGCCGAGGTCCTTCCGCTTACCAGCCTAACTGCGTGGTGATGAAGTGTTGCTTAATGTCCTCAGATGTCAGTTGACATATTAGGGACAAGTTGTGACCAATGCCGCCGAAGCACGGTTCAATAATTCTTTACGTCCACAGAAACCAGGAGGCTCGTTAGGACGGACAGCTCAGGACGGCCACCTCGACTCTCACACAGCTCCTGAACCATGCCTGCAAACAACTCAAATTATATCAGACGTTTGTTTCATGGTGCGTAAGCCAGCTTGGGCGCTAGCTTGCTTCCACAGTCTTATCAGTACCCGAACCCTTCCGGAGGGACGCTGACCGCGTCGGTGGACAGCTGCGCGGAGATAAAAGAGTGCCTGCCCCCCTTCAGTGGCGTAACCAAATCTGGCAGAGTTTGGAGGAAGGTGCCGGAAAGCGATGCTCGGAGTGTGATCTTACAGCCGGCCTGTATGTTGGGGGTTGCGGGATCATACAGATTACGCAAGCTCGTTGTTCCCATGGGGATGTCTAGTTTCTGGCCACGTTCGACATAATTATCGGAGCTGACTGTGCTGGGAATAGTCTTGAACTGACCACCAACAGCACACGCACGTTGTTCCCATTGGGATGTCTAGTTTCTGGCCACGTGTGACATCTTACAGTTGACCTGTATATTTCTGGGTGGGGGGTGGGGGGGTGGGGGGGGGGGGGGGCATACATATAACGCCAGCGTGTTTTTCACATAGAGATGTCTGGTTTCTGGCCACGTTTGACATATTTATCAGAGCGCGCTCTTCCCATGGATATGTCTGGTTTCTGGATACGTTGACATACTTATCAGAGCGCGCTCTTCCCATGGAGATGTCTGGTTTCTGGATATGTTGACATACTTATCAGAACGCGCTCTTCCCATGGAGATGTCTGGTTCCTGGATATGTTGACATACTTATCAGAACGCGCTCTTCCCATGGAGATGTCTGGTTCCTGGATATGTTGACATACTTATCAGAACGCGCTCTTCCCATGGAGATGTCTGGTTCCTGGATATGTTGACATACTTATCAGAACGCGCTCTTCCCATGGAGATGTCTGGTTCCTGGATATGTTGACATACTTATCAGAGCGCGCTCTTCCAATGGAGATGTCTGGTTCCTGGATACGTTGACATACTTATCAGAGCGCGCTCTTCCCATGGAGATGTCTGGTTTCTGGCCACGTCTGAAATCTTACAGCTGACCTGTATATTTCTAGGGGGTGAGGGGTCATGCATATAATGCCAGCATGTTTTTCACATAGGCATATCACTACCATAGTTCAGGAGCTGTGTGAGAGTGGAGGTGGCCGTCCTGGGCTGTCCGTCCTAACGAGCCTTCTGGTTTCCGTGGACGTAAAGCTATATTGAACCATGCTTCGGCATTGGTCTCAGCTTGTCCCTAATATGTCAACTGACATCTGAGGACATTAAGCAACACTACCTACCTACCTACCTACCTACCTACCTACATAGGGATGTCTGGTTTCTGGCCAAGCCTGACATGCTTATCAGAACTGACTGTATGTTGGGGGGTGAGGGATTATACAAATTACACAAGCACGTTGTTCCCACAGGGATGTCTGTTTTTTGGCCATGTCTGACACCTCAGCGCTGACTGTATATTTTGCCGGCGGGTGGGGGGGTGGGGGTGGGGGGTGAGGGGGGAGGGATGAGACCAATAGCACCAGCTCGTTGTTCCCACAGGGATGTCTGGTTCCTGACAACGTCCGACATCTTACAGCTGACTAGCGTGTTAAGCAAACGATGGCTCAGACGACGACGACGACCACCACCACCACCACCACCCCCTACCACCAATAACCCAGCCTCTTTCTAATTCACTCCCCACAGGCATGTCCGACGTGGAGAAGACGCGGATGGACCTGTACCGTCGCTACGGCATCATCCCCACGCTCAGCAACGACGGCAGCGTGGTGAGGGTCAACACCATGCTCAGCGAGAGAGCCCGCAAGGCCATCGCCAACGGATCCAGGCACCCTCTCCTGGCCCACAGCAGCAAGCCCCCCGCACCCTTCTTGCCTCAGCATCCGCACCAAGACAGGAGCCTGTCGGCGTCGCTCCCGGCTTCCATCTCGTCGCCGCTCGCCTCGCCCAGGTCGTCCGGAGGTTTCGGGCAGCGTCGCGCGCGGAGCTCCGTGGCGGTGCGCGAGGCTCGCGTGGACGTCCGGCCGCCGTCGACGGTGAGCGGTTCCGCCGGAAGTTCCGGCGCGGGACCCCTGCTGTCCCCGAGGCTCGGGGCGCCTCGGAATCGCTCGGAGTCGTTGTTGCTGTCGTCGTCTAGGTCTGCTTCTTCGCGTTTGCACACTACTTGAAGCGGTGACTTGACTCTCTCTCTCTCTCTCTCTGCCCTCTGTCCCCCTCTCTCTCTCTCTCTCTCTCTCCACGTCCTCTCTCTTGCTTCTCTGTGTCTTTGTGTCTGTTTGTCTGTCACTCTCGCTCTTTGTTGTCGTCTAGGTCTTGTTCTTCACGTTTGCACACTACTTGAAGCGGTGACTTGACTCTCTCTCTCTCCCTCTGTCCCCCCCATCTGTCCTCTCTCTTGCTTCTCTGTGTCTTTGTGTCTGTCTGTCTGTCACTCTCGCTCTTTGTTATCGTCTAGGTCGTGTTCTTCACGTTTGCACACTACTTGAAGCGGTGACTTGACTCTCTCTCTCTCTCTCTGCCCCTCTCCCCCCC
>JABMCL010002815.1:50000-52500 GCA_018857735.1 Alviniconcha marisindica | reverse complement strand
TTTTCTTCTTTGAATGGTTATTATTTGGAACCCTTTCTTCTTCTTTGAATGGTTGTTATTTGGAACCCTTCTTCTTCTTTGAATGGTTGTTATTTGGAACCCTTTCTTCTTCTTCTTTGAATGGTTGTTATTTGGAACCCTTTCTTCTTTGAATGTTTTTGTCGTTGTTAGCTTTTGTTCATCTTCTTCTTTCAATAGTTGTTATATGGAACCCTTTTTTTTCTTCTTCTTCTTCTTTGAATGGTTTTTGTCGTTGTTTTGTTCTCCATATTTCTTTCTTCTTCTTTGAACTGTTGTTATTGTTGTTGTCCTTTGTTTTTCTTCTCCGTCTTTGAATTGTGATTGTTGTTGTTTGTTCTCCATCCTTTTCTTCTTTTAACTGTGATTGTTGTTGTTTGTTCTCCATCATTTTCTCTTCTTTAAATTGTTTTTGTTGTTGTTCTCCATCCTTTTCTTCTTTGAATTGTTGTGGTGTCCTTTTTCTTTCTTTCGTCTTCTTTGAATTGTTGCTGTTATTGTTTGTTCGCCATCTTTTCTCTTCTTTGAATTTTTGTTGTTGTTGTTTTGTTCTCCTTCTTTTTCTTCTTTGAATTGTTGTAGTCGTCGTCCTTTCCCCCCTTCTTCTTCTTTGAATTGTTGCTGTTGTTGTTTGTTATGCACTCATTTCTCTTCTTTGAATCGTTTTTGTTGTTGTTTCTTCGCCTTCTTTTTCTTCTTCTTTGAATTGTGATTGTTGTTGTTTGTTCTTCGTCTTCTGTTTTTGTTCTTTTGTTTTTTGAATTGTTGCTGTTGTTGTAGTTCTTCTTCGTCGTCTAATTTTTTTGTCCTTCTACTTGTAATTGTTTATTTTTTTCTTCTTTGTTGTGGTAGTTGTTGTTGCTCTTCTCTTGTTTTCTGTTGTCCCTATCACTGTTGTTTACTCAAATGACGACAGGGAAATCATCAAAACACTTCCTTAGACATTAATGACCGTCCGAACGAACGCCATGTATTAAATCAACCAACAACGTAGTTGGGATTCAAATGATGATGCTGTTGACGTTTAAATGCCGTTTTGTATCATATCGATCCATTAGGTACTTTGTGCCGCAGTTTTAATTATACAGATTTCCGCTGTGACTGTCTGGTACACATGCTTTACTCTGTGCCATTTGCTAACGAGGAGAAAGAGCATCACTTCAGTGAATAAACATGAGAAATGCATGCTGTCTTAACTGGTATCAGTTTGTGTTTTTCTGTTTCCGTGCATCGTTCTAGATTTCTGGACTCTGTTCGTGTTGTGTTATTTTCCCTGTCTCTTCGTCTTCTTCTCGTTTGTCAGTTTGTTTGTTTGTTGAAAGCTTCTAGCACGGACCGCATTTGTCTGTTGTTGAAAACTTCGAGACAGACCACACTACACCTCTTTTTGTTGTTGAAAGCTTCGACAGACCACATTACATTGCACCTTTGTTTTGTTGTTGAAAGCTTCGAGGACAGACCACATTACGCTTTTGTTTTTTGCTGAAAGGTTCGAGGACAGACCACATTACACCTCATTTGTTTGTTGATGAAAGCTTCGAGACAGACCACACTACACCTCTGTTTTTTGATGAAAGGTTCGAGGACAGACCACATTACACCTCATTTGTTTGTTGATGAAAGCTTCGAGACAGACCACATTACACTTCCGTTTGTTGATGTAAACTTCGAGGACAGACCACATTACACTTCCGTTTGTTGATGTAAACTTCGAGGACAGACCACATTGCACCTTTGTTTTGTTGTTGAAAGCTTCGAGGACAGACCACATTACGCTTTTGTTTTTTGCTGAAAGGTTCGAGGACAGACCACATTACACTTCCGTTTGTTGATGTAAACTTCGAGGAAAGACCACATTACACCTTTGTTTTTTGTTGAAAGCTTCGAGGACAGACCACATTACAGTTTGTTTGTTGTTTGAAACTTCAAGGACAGACCACATTACACTCTTTGTTTGTTTTTTGGAAAACTTCGAAGGGCAGACCACATTACATTTGTTTGTTGTTTGAAAATTTCAAGGACAAACCACATTACACCTTTAGTTTGTTTGTTGAAGAAAGCTTCGAAGACAGACCACATTATATAATTCCGTTTGTTGTTTGAAAATTTCGAGGACAAACCACATTACACCTCAGTTTGTTTGTTGAAGAAAGCTTCGAGAACAGACCACACTACACCTCTGTTTTTTGCTGAAAGGTTCGAGGACAGACCACATTACACCCCTTTTTGTTTGTTGATGTAAAAAACCCTTTTTTTTGAGGACAGACCACATTACACTTCCGTTTGTTGATGTAAACTTCGAGGACAGACCACATTACGCTTCCGTTTGTTGATGTCAACTTCGAGGACAGACCACATTGCACCTTTGTTTTGTTGTTGAAAGCTTCGAGGACAGACCACATTACAGTTTGTTTGTTGGAGAAAGCTTCGAGGACAGACCACATTACAGTTCAGTTTGTTTGTTGTTGGAAGCTTCGAAGAC
>JABMCL010002815.1:17500-35000 GCA_018857735.1 Alviniconcha marisindica | reverse complement strand
CAAGAAGAAAAAAAAAAGAAAAAAAAAAAAAAAGTAAAAAAAAAACCCACGACTATCAAGAATTGTTGCATACAAATCCACACACACACCACAGTGGCAGCCGGAACATTAAAAAACAAAAATTGCAGTCAAACTGAGTAAACATGGTGCTTAACGTCCATAGAAACCACAAGGCTTATTAGGGACGGGGAAAAGGGGGTGGGGATGGAGGGGGGGGGGGGGGGGGGGGGGACGGAGGTGGGGGATGATGGAGATTATATACCTATCGCTACTCTGTCACCACCAGAATGACTCCAGCATTAAGATGGGCAGCGATGAGAGCCATTTTAATGTTTCATCAATTGTGAGGGACAAATACACAAGATACGTGTCCACAGACCACAAGTACGGAGAAGTCGAACCTGTGTATCAGGGGAGGCTAGCCGGGACGGACGTTTACGGACTTTAGAGATTTGGTTATTTCCCTTCTCACGTCGGTCGGTCTGTTTCCGTTTGGGGGCGAAAGGTCGACCCGAGACGCTGCACTACTACTGGCTGTATGTAGTTGGTATCTCTGCTCCGACAGCGGAACAGAAAAACAAGGATACCCACAGTTCTCTCTCTCTCTCTCTCTCTCTCTCTCTCTCTCTCTCTCTCTCTCTCTCTCTCTCTCTCTCTCTCTCTCTCTCTCGTGGGTGCTGTCTGTTCGTTGTCTGGTGCCGCGACCTTCCCTTATCTTCACCTGTCACACACACACACACACACACACACACACACACACACACACACCAACACACACACACGTCATACACACATATACATATAGACACAAGCACGCACGCACGCGCGCACACACACACACAACCCCACACACACACACACACACACACACACACACACATGTACACTACGTATATATTCACGATTTTATCTACATCTATATCTATCTATATATAGACATACAGACACAAGCACGCACGCACGCACGCACGCACACACACACACACACACACACACACACACACACACACACACACACACAGTGACACATGTACACTACGTATATATTCACGATTTTATCTACATCTGTATCTATCCATACTATAGACATACAGACACAAGCACACACACACGCACACACACACACTACGCATGTATTCACGATTTTATCTATATCTATATATATATATATATATATATATATATATATATATATATATATATATATTTAATCGTACATAGATAGACAGACAGATAGACAGGCAGACAGACAGCTAAAGTGCTTTGGGCCAAGGCAGTTGGGCAAGGCGCTGTAAACAGACATGCTATTTACCATCATCGTTGCTGTTGTTTCGCGATGCTGTCCCCGGGTCATTGGCGGTCCCAGACAGTAAGCCCTCCGAGGCGGACTGCTGACGAGCGCAAAATACCACGAACCCTCCCACAGGTCCGCAGCCCGCACAGACCTATGCCATGCAGTAACCCCCCGCCCCCCACCCCGACCGTCCCACCCCACCCCACCCTCTACCTACGCCCCCTGGCTGTTAGTCAGTTCATATCATGCCTATAGCATGCTGCCATAGTCACCCCCCTCCCTCGTTCCGCCACCACCTCCCTCCCTCCCTCCCGCCGTCCCCACCCAAAACTATCATTGGCGGGAGCTCGCAAGTATCATTTTTGTCGCGACAAAACTTAGCCTGGGAGTTAAACTTTGTCGCGACAAGCATATTTTTGTCGCGACAAACACGTGTCGCGAGAAACACGTGTTTGTCGCGAAAAAACACACACGTCTTTTGTCTCGACAAAAGTATGCTTGCCGCGACAAAATTTAACACGTGTTTGTCGCGACAAATATTTGACAAACGTAACTGATTTTGTCGCGACAAAGGTTTTGTCGCGGCAAGCATACTTTTGTAGCGACAAAAGACGTGTTTTGTCGCGTGTCTTTTGTCGCGACAAATATGATACTTGTGGCAGCTCCCGCCAATGATAGTAACCCCCCCCCCCCCCCCCCCCCCCCCCCCCGTTACCGCCTTCCCTCCGACCCCACCCGCTACCTACGCCCCCTGGCTGTTAGTCAGTCCATATCATGCCTAAAGCATGCCGCCATAGTCACCCCCCTCCTCCCTTCCCCCCCCCCCCCCCCCCCCCCACCCCACCCCGCCCCGTCTCCACCCAAAGCAGCCTCATTTAGCAAGACAGACGGGTAGTGGGGGGGGGGGGGGGGGGGGGGGTGTCATCGCTGAACTGAACATGCTTTGCGGCGAGCAAAGACTACCACAGCCCCGAGCGGAAAACCAAACCAAACCAGACCTAAGTTCATCACGGCAGACTCGGCTCTCCGGCAATGTCTGTGGCGGATCAGTCAGTCTACAGACCTGGTCCAATCCAAAAGGAGGGGGTGGGGTGGGGTGGAAGGGGTGGGGAGAGAGAGAGAGATGGTTTATTCATCCAGTGAGTGAGTGAGTGAGTGAAAGTGAGAGAGGGAGGGAGAGAGACAGAGAGAAGAAGGAGGAGGAGGAGGCAGAGGAGGTGAGAGAGAGAGAGAGAGAGACAGACAGACAGGGAGAAATAGAGAGAGAGATACGGATGATTTATTCATTTAGGCCATTGCCCCTCATGAAGCATTGATGATACGAAAACGTATCTGAAGATGAATATTGATAGGCATTTGAAATTCCTAATGACAAGGTTTCTATTCGGTATTTCAGAGAGAGAGAGAGAGACAGAGACAAAGAGAGTCGAGAGACAGATCTGCGGAGGATGGGCCTCGAAGACTGAGTGACTGAACCAACTTAGCCAAGCGGCTGGGAGGTGCCAGAGGGGGTGCCGGAGGCAGTGGAGAGGAGGTTAGTTGTCGGTGTCTGTGACGGGGATGGTGAGGCCGTGGTCACCGCGGCGGGACTGCAAAACGCGGGCAGGTTGCGAGCGGCGGTCACAGTGACGACGTTTGACCTTTCGGCGAGTTGCGCTGTGACCGGCGGCCATTTCCGAGGCTCGGAGAGAAAGGCGGGGGTTGTCTGCCCCTGTCTGCTGCGTTTTCATTATACGGCGATAGGGACAGCGGGAGTAAGCCGGTCGGGTAACTGAAGTAAACTGGTGTTTTACGCCCAGTCAACCAGTGCGGTTATATCAGGGCGATAGCCGGTCGGGTTAATTAATTAATTTGTTGTAGATAAATTTTAATAAGTGCTTTTATTAGGATAGTAATGATCGCCTGGAGGAGAGAGGCGTGGAAAGAGGAATCGCTAGACGATCTTCCTTTGAAAGGACGAGAAAGGACCATCGTCAGTCGGACGAACACTGGAACCGTTTCAAAGGCAGAGTTGGGGAAACTTCTGAGAGACGGGGTGGAGCGCATATGGGCTTTTCCGAGCGCATAGATACCATCTTGAACTGAACTGAACTGAACTGAACTTAGGATAGTAATTATTTTATGAGGTAGGCTTCGTCAAGAGGTAATTTTGATGTGATAATTCAAGTTATGGGCAACTTTGATGTTGGTAGGATTTCTCGTGTTTTATTAATTAATTTTTACCCCAGTGTTTGTTGTTGTTGTTGTTGTTGTAATTCAATGTTGTTTTATGATTCGCGTGAATGTGTGATGAGTGTACCTGGCACCATAAAACATTCCTAGTGCAATCATATTGACATTTGGCATAAAGTCGTATTGTACTACTTTTTGCTTGCCCCTGCTTACCCCCAATTTGCGAAGCGTATGGGATTGGAGCCCTTTCACAAAACTAGGTCGCGCATGCGGTACGTCATATCTAAAAGTCACGTGTACATTCGGTTACAAGTTAGCAACAATTAAAAAAACAAAACAAACAAAAAACGCCTTCCTTAAGTGTTTCCTGAAGAACGGGGCACTCTCTGTACATTTTTGTCGATACCAACAAGGAAACATTTCTATTTTCATCTCCGTCTTTTTTAAATCAGCACACAAGGGAGATAATCAGCGCTCGAAAGGCGTCACAGAAACACAACAACAAAGACCCTGAGTCGCCAACGGTAACTCTCACCTGGCATGAAATTAAAGTTAAGGCCGTGATAAACTCCATCATAAACTACACACGCACGCACGCACGCGTTTAAACACACACACACAAAGCACACACACACACACAAAGCACACACACACCCGCACACACACACAGAACCCACCCACTCACCCGCACACACACACACACATGCACGCACGCGCTTACACACACACACACACCCGCACACACACCCCCGCACACACACACACAAAGACACAGAACCCACCCACCCATCCACCCGCGCACACACACACACACACACACACACATGCACGCACGCGCTTAAACACACACACACACACACACACACACACACACACACACACACACACTGATCCTCATCCTTTATGTTTATCTCTCGACACACAGAATCCACCAATGCGCCAGAACACTGCCCTACGATGCTACCAGCGAAACACGGCACGCGAAAACACTTTACACATCATACTCACCAACATCACCCGGGTATTGAAAACACAGCAGGCATGGGACGACCCTCGCCGCCCCAAAAACCCATGCGCGCGAAGTTTACCCCGGCGCCAACAGCAAAAAAGATGGCGGACGAAACTCCGTGCAAATTGAGATGGCCAGACAGAAGACCAGGGCGGAATAATTAGTGTTGATCTGCCCCCCTTGTTACCGTCTCTCTGCAACTTTGTCACCCTTCCTTCCCTCAGGTGATCAGACCGCTGTCTCCACACAGACACACTTGGGGTTAAGGCGAGGGTGGGTGGTGGGGGCTGGGGGGGGGGGGGGGGAGGCTGGGGAGGTGGGGAGTGGCGCGAAGAGGAATTGGATTGGCACGTGCTGCACGGGGCGTTGCGTGAGCGATTGTGTGACGGGCGGGTCTGTAACCTGTCTGGTACACAGCGTTGTTGTGGCGGGGACTTGACCTAGCTGACCTCCAGTTTAGAGCGTATGGCGATGTCTGGCTCCCCCCTCCCTCCGGAAGCACACACACACACACACACGGGCGCGCGCGCTGGTGCAATAATAATTGTACACATTCTCTGTCTACCTGTCTGTCTGTCTGTCTGTGTCTCTGTCTGTTTGTCTGTCCCTCTCTCTCTCTCTCTCTCACATACACACACACACACACACACGCTGACGCACATAATTTCTCTTTCTCACTCACTCACACACGCGCGCACGCGCGCGCGCATACACACACGCACGCACGCACACTCACACACACACACACACACACACACACGCTGTCGCACATAATTTTCTCTCTCTCTCTCTCTCTCTCTCTCTCTCTCTCTCTCTCTCTGCAAGAGCAGCGCTACCCATTCCTACTGTATTGTCGTGCTCCCAAGCTGATAATGGCTACCAGTACTATGGGATTTGTTAACTCTTTCCCTGCCCTAATCCATGGCGACGTGTTTCGCACCAGCCAGAAAAACGTCACAGGATGTCCTGCTCGATTAGTGACTGTTCCCGCTTCCTGGTGAGAGGCTTCAGGTTCTAGAAACTGAACGCTGGTGGACCGCTGAGCCTGTCCGGCACCAGACTCTTTGGGGAAGGAACTGCATCAGCAGCGCGAGTTCTGTGGCAATGAAAGGGTTAACGTGCGCGCAGATGTTCAGTGATGCGTGAGATTGCACTGAACTTAGGATAGTAATTATGGTCCACCCGTAAGAGAGTCTGCACTGAAAGTTGACTCTGGGAAGAAAGTTTTTTTTTTTTTTTTAATCGCTTGCCGCACTGTGGACTCGAACCCGCGTCAGTATCGCCCCAGGCTTTTCTGTCGCACGCTCTACCAGCTGGTGTCTGTCGTAGTTAATCAGGTGACAACAATGACCTACACAGAAGACAGAGGAGATAGAATAAGGAAGTTGTACAAATAAAGTCGATAGGATAGGTCGTTCTCTTTCTCTGTTGTTTAGCCAACTCGTCACTGTGTGTGTGCGTGTGTGTGTGCGTGTGTGTGTGTGTGTCTGTGTGCGTGCGTGCGTGCGTGTGTGTTGTTGTTGTTGTTGCTGTTGTTGTTGTTGTGTGTGTGTGGCTATGTGTGCGTGCGTGTGTGTGTGCATGCGTGCGCGCGTGTGTGCGTGTGTGTGTGTGAGTGTGTGCGTGTGTGTGTGAGCGTGAGTGTGTTTTATTTGTTGTTGTTGTTATATTAGTATTTAATTTGTGCTTCACTGTGCGCCGCAAGACAAGTGTTTCCTCGTAATAACAATTCGCTAGGGCAGTAACGAATCTGACCCTTGTTCTAACTGTATGTGAAATCCACAAACAATACCGATTAAAAAACAAAAAACAACAACCTCGAGACAAATAAGTATGTCCCTCGTTTGGCAAGCTGTAAAACGCTTCAGCACACAGAGGCAAGACTTCCGCAAATATACACTCCAAACACACACACACACACGCACACACGCACGCACGCACGCACACGCACACACGCACGCACAAAATCACAGTTACTGGAGAACTTTAAAAAACACACAACTATGGTGTGCCATTTACAGACGTTTCAAGTCCAATGGGCGTGCCACAGTCAGAAAACGCCCCCATCCCCACCCCTAGCCGTTCCATTGAGAGAGAGAGAGAGAGAGAGAGAGAGAGAGAGAGAGAGAGAGAGAGAGAGAGAACGAATGAAACCCTACTCTCCTCTTCCACATCCACCTTACGTGACCCCTGACCCAAGCAGGGGGTCGGCTGGGGTCAGGGGGCACATTAGTGGCCTTCTAGTTGTAGTAGCCGCCCCCGCCCTCCTCCACTAAACCCCTCCCCCCACCCCCCGCCCCCACCAAAAAAAAAGAAGAAAAAAAGCAGCTTGAGAGTATGGGAAAGTGGGGTTGTTTCGGCGCAACCCAGCCGCCCCCACCAAAAAAAAAAAAAAAAAAAAAAGCAACTTGAGAGGATGGGAAAGTAGGGTTGTTTCGGCGCAACCCAGCCGCTCTTGTTCTTTTCTCACACCGTGACGGCCTCCTACTGTCCTTCGTGCCAACACACTCTCGCGGCAGGAACACGCGCTGGGGTACCGAGGACGCAGAAAAAATAAGTCTCCTTCCCTCCCTCTCCCCCCTTTCCCCCTCCTCCACTCCCCGTCCCTGCTGAGAATCCAGAGATATCAGTCTTAGAAAGAAGGAAAAAAGCAAGAAGAGAGAGACAGAGAGACAGAGACAGAAACACAGAGACAGAGATAGAGAAAAAGACAGAGAGAGAGAGAGAGCGAGGCAAAGAGAGAGAGAGAGAGAGAGAGAACGAACGAACGAACGAACGAACGATTAATTTTTTTATTAACGAGGGTAATGGAATAAGTACAGTACTTTTTTTCATCCAGCCCTCGGGCAAAAAAACAACAAAACAAAAAACAAGAAGAGAGAGAGACAGAGACAAGAGAAGAGAGAGAGACAGAGAGACAGAAATAGAGACAGACAGAAACAGAGACGGAGAAAGAGCATCATCAACACCGAGACAGCCAAACCCATGAACAGACACGCCCCAACCTTCACACACACACCCCACCACCACCCCCCCTCCCCCCCCCATCCCCCAACCCCCCCTTCCCCCACCACCACCCCGCACCCGCTCACTTAACACAGCTCGGAGATTATAGCAACCTGCACAAAGTAAGGGTCAAACCCCTCCCTCACAAAAACGCTCGCATCCGGCACTGAGGGCCCGAAGTCACGGCCCGCTGTGACCCCGCCCACCCCCGCCACACTGACACCACTCCATTAAGGGGCCCGGAAAGTGATTCGGGCCCCCTTCGGACCTGAATGGTCAGCGCAGGCCGGGCCGGCACTGGGTCAGCCCTGAGGTCTCAGCCTCCGCTTTCTGTGTTTTGGGATGGAAAAAAAAAGTTGTCAGGGTATTCAACACCTGTGAGAAAGTTCAAATTTGTCAAGTAGCGAGAGGCGAACTTTGGCGGAATTTATAGAGATCATAATTATCGTTTCGGAGGTTGGCTAGCGTTGGGGTTGCAGTTGGGGTGGGGGGGGGGGGGGGGGGGGGGGGTGAGGGTAGGGTGGGGGTAGGGTGGGGGTAGGGGTGGTGGGTGTTCTGACGGCTTTGTTTCGTAGCGTGGGAGATTTCAATCGCTGAAAGCCGATCGTTGAAAGCCTTGCTACTAACTACCAACTACCCAACCGCCCTTTTCCGTTTAGTGTGTCTCTGAGAGTGGGCTTCTTCCCTCCCCCCCCCCCCCCCCCCCCCACCTTCTCCACACACGCATTACCATCTTGACAAGCATTACTCGATTAAGAACTTGACAGCTCTTCGCTTTTTCTCCCAAGAGAACTCTCCGCCACCCCCACCCCCACCCCAACCCCTACCCGTTCTCGCGCGCTCCCAGAAACACGCATACTGACGACACGAGCAAACCACCACCACCAACGACAACAACAACAACAGCAACAACAGCAATATTTTTTTTTTTAATGTCACTCCAGTACAGTGAAAATCAATCATAAAATCTTATAAAATTGTATTGAGTATGTGCATTCAGTAGAGGTTATAGACCTTGTATGTAACACGCGTGTCAGTGAAAACTACCATGGCGTAAGCGACTCGGGTTTTTGTTGTTGTGTTCGTCTCAGTGACGTGTTTCCGGAAACGCTAATTCACTCCCTTTGTTTGTGGTCTCAAGTCAATTTAGTTACCCCCGCCCGTGTAAAAACGGAAGTACAGAAACCATTTGCAGGTTGTGTGCTTATTTGAAAAGCCCTGTTCGACTGACGACTATCGACTTCATGACTGCTCTCTCTCTCTCTCTCTCTCTCTCTCTCTCTCTCTCTCTCTCTCTCTCTTCTCTCTCTCTGTTTCTGTCTCTGTTCTGTCTGTCTGTCTATGTCTGTCTGTCTGCCTGGAGAGAGGTGGTATGAGAGAGAGAGAGAGAGAGAGAGAGAGAGAGAGAGAGAGAGAGAGAAACTTCTGCCGAGACCTTTTGTGAGGGACATAGTCACGAGACAGTGTCCACAGACCTCAAAACATGTTTTCAGCGAGAGAAAAGGGGTGAGAGAAAAGAGGAAGAAGAAGAGGAGGAGAAAAAAGAAGAAGAAGAAGGGAGAGAGAGAGAGAGAGAGAGAGAGAGAGAGAGAGAGAGAGAGAGAGAGAGAGAGAGAGAGAGAGAAGAAGAAGAAGAGAGAAGAAGAAGAAAAAGAGAAAGAGAGAGAGAGAAGAAGAGACAGACAGGGATACTGAGAGCGAGCGAGCGAGCGAGAGAGAGAGAAGAGAAGAAGAACAAGAAGCGGAGGAGGAGGAGAGAGTGTGTGAGAGAGTGAGAGGGAGAGAGAGAGAGACAGACAGACAGAGAGAGAGACAGACAGACAGAGACGGGCAGACAGAGATAGACGGACAGACAGACAGAGACAGTGAGATGAGACAGAGAGAAGAGAGAGAGAGGGAGAGAGAGAGAGAGAGAGAGAGAGAGAGAGAGAGAGACAGAGAGAGACAGAGAGAGAGACAGAGAGAGAGACAGAGAGAGAGACAGAGAGAGAGGTTAAAAAAGAGAAAAGCTGCTGCTTTGTCCTTCCCGTGGGGGTCAAGTCACACACACACCGCAACCAAGGAAAGTAGGAAAGCCAGCAGCAGATGGGCAGAAGATGCCGCGTGGTCAGCCCTAGGTGTAGATTAGGGGTCAGGACATGTAAGACAAAAGAAAAAGAAAGAAAGAAAGACCCCCACACACACACACACACCCATCACACCCACACCCCACCCCAAAACAACTCCAAAAAAAAAAAAAAAAAAAAAAGGAGAGAAAAAAAAAAAAAAGAAAAAAAAGGAGAGAAAGAAAAAAAAAGGAGAGAAAAAAAAGAAGAAAAAAAGCAACAAAAAAAAAAAAGGCAGAAAAAAAAAAGCGGCTTTCTGACAGGTACAGCTGGCAAGAAACGAAACACCCTCCATGGAACCCCTTTCAACTTCTGTCGAGACCTTTTGCATAAAAAACAAAACAAAACAAAAAACGTTTCAGGGGGGGGGGGGGGGGGGGGCAGCAGCCTCCCGGTGGCCAAACGGTGGGAACTTGCCTGTGGACAAGCTGCTCATGCCTTCTGGAGCCTGCGTGCAGTTCAGCTGGTCGGGTCGCGCGCGTCTTGGTTCGCGTGTTCTTCAAGTTCTAGCTCAGTGCTTTCGGTACTGGGCGGTTCAGGCGGGGTTGTTAGCTCCCTTGACTTTTCAGTTGCCCGGCATCGCTTAAGTCCCTTGGCTGCTTTTACTTCCGGTGCGTACTTTCTTCACAATGGAAGTGACAGTGACAGTGAATTTGCGAATTTTACACTGCCAACTTTAAAGGCATTTTTGGAGGCCCGTAGTCATAATGTGTCTGGCAATAAGCAATAACTGGTTGCTCGTGCTATAGGATGCCCGAAACGCATTTTTTCTACGAACTCGCGATCTTCTGGTCAGCCCAAAACGACGCAAAGACACTTATTTTCCACCCTCCATCCCCTTTTCCAGGGTAATTTTTGCAACTGCAGCAGTATTGGCATTTGTACTGCTTCGCGATTCTAGGTTCAACTTCCACTGTTATACACAGCGCGAAGCAACGCCTACTCAGAAATCGCCCCGGAAGTGCGTGCGCTGCGACCTCTTGCGACTTCTTACGCGAAAGATTACAAAGCGCATTCACTCTAGCAAACCAGCTTCGCTGAATCGCCCAATTGGGGAAGGGGGTACTATCACCCAGAGGAGGGTACCATTTCTCTTTGAGTGGTGGTGATGTAGAGCTTCACGTCCTCGGATGTCGGTTGACATATTAGGGACAAACTGTGACCAATGCGTAAGCACGGTTCAACGTTGCTTTACGTCCACACAAACCGTAATTAAGGCTCATTAGGATGGAAAGCCCAGGACGGCCACCTCGACTCTCACACAGCTCCTGAACTATGATTTCTCTTTGAATCATCTTCCACCAACATGCTGACACACACCAGTAATAATTTGGCAGGTGTGTCAGATAACATTGTGTGTTAATAATGTATCAATATTACTACTTTTGGTTGTTAACTTTTGAAGCAGAACCTATTTAAGGAAAAACAACAACAAGTGTCTGAAAATATCTTCATACTTATCGCCCATTTAACTTGCAAACTATTGCAAAACCATACCCATAATTTGACCAATTTCGATATCTTTGACTTCGCATTTCTCAATAATTACTAGTCTGAGGAAATCCATTCACCTGGGCCTCATAGAGGAATGTCTGCTTTATCTACTAAAAAAGAAAAAGAAAAAAAATCACTACAAATACCCCCCCCCCCCACCCCTAACAACAACAAACAAACAACAACAACAACAACAACAAACCAGAATAACAAGAAGAAAAAACTGAAACAAAACAAAACGAAAAAACCTGGGACTACAAAATCTGGTCGCTATTTTGATTTTCATTAATCTCTCTCTTTCTCTCTCTCTCTTTCTCTCTCTCTCTTTCAGTATCTTAGCAAGGACTAAACCTAAACTACAATCCTTGTAAAATAAAGTTTTCGAGTTCTCGTTCTCTCTCTCTCTCTCTCTCTTCTTTTTTTTTTTTTTTTTTTTTTTTTTGAAGCCCCACTTAGTCAGTGAGCATAGTCACCCAACGGGCACCCCCCCCCCACCCCCCCACCCCCAAACCCCGCCCTTTCTATCTCACACCCACGAACGAGAGTTCCAGGTACAAACACCAGCACCGTAAGTCCCCCTTTTCGCTAGAGACCCGACGCCCCTGCCGAACTCCAGCGGGTAGGCTAACTTGTTTTTTAAGCCCCCTTGTGTACCGGCCAGTCCATTCACGGTGGGGCCGATGATATCGCCGCTAAGGTCATCCGCATCCTCAAAGAAAAAGGCGCGAGGAACCCACGTAGCCTCTTCTTCCCAGGCCGCCTCTGTGTGAAGACGGGAACAACCAGCGCTGGTCAACGTCTTCTCGTCCATTGGTCAGTGGCGGACTGGTCAAGACAACTCCAACTCCAACTCGAACTCTCTCCAACTCGAAAACTTTAATGCTCAAGGATGGTAGCGTTTAGTCCGTTTGGACCTATCTAACAGCCTGTCCTTGCAGAACAAGAGAGACAGAGAGAGAGTTCGAACTCGAAAACTTTAATACTTAACGATACTAGAGTTAGGTCCATTTGATCTTATCTAACAGCCAGTCTTTGCTATATATATATTTTACAAACATAAATAAACACGACAATACCACAAATATTATAAGCACGATTAAGAGAGAGGGAGAGAGAGGGAGAAGGAGAGAGTTCGAACTCGAAAACTTTAATACTTAACGATAGTAGCGTTGGGTCATTGATCTTATCTAACAGCCAGTCCTTGCATACATATATATATATATTACAAATATATATATAAACACGACAATACCACAAATATTATAAGCCACGATTAAGAGAGAGGGAGAGAGAGGGAGAAGGAGAGAGTTCGAACTCGAAAACTTTAATACTTAACGATAGTAGCGTTGGGTCCATTTGATCTTATCTAACAGCCAGTCCTTGCTACATATATATATATATTACAAACATAAATAAACACGACAATACCACAAATATTATAAGCACGATTAAGAGAGAGGGAGAGAGAGGGAGAAGGAGAGAGTTCGAACTCGAAAACTTTAATACTTAACGATAGTAGAGTAGGTCCATTGATCTTATCTAACAGCCAGTCCCTGCTATATATATATATTCAAACATAAATAAACTGCAATACACAAAAGACGATTAAGAGAGAGGGAGAGAGGGAGAAGGAGAGAGTTCGAACTCGAAAACTTTAATACTTAACGATAGTAGAGTTAGGTCCATTTGATCTTATCTAACAGCCAGTCCTTGCTATATATATATTACAAACATAAATAAACACGATAATACCACAAATATTATAAGCACGATTAAGAGAGAGGGAGAGAGTGAGAAGGAGAGAGTTCGAACTCGAAAACTTTAATAGTTAAGGATAGTAGCGTTAGGTCCATTTGGTCCTATTTAACAGCCAGTACTTGCTATATATATTACAAACACAAATAAACACGACTACACTATAAGTACAAGACAAGACAAGACAAAACCCAACCCCAAGTATCGGCTTACGGCATCCTTGCTTCATTCAGCCACTGCCAGAAAGTCTACGGTTACGCCGTATTTCACCGCTGCGCGACTCCGTTTGTACCAAGCTTGAAGTCAGGGGACGCAGAAAAACCAAATGAACAAGCGGCCCCTGTTTTGGTCAGCTAAAGAAAAGAAAACAGGTGACACTACAGCGTGAGAGACTGAAGACATGCGCCGTAGCAATGCAGCCACAAAACGAGGTAAGGAAAAGAAAAAAGAAAAGAAGAAAAGAAGACAAAACAAGGTTAAAAATAAATAAACACACACACACACACACACACACACACACACACACACACACACACACACACACACTACAACAACAACAACAAAATCATAATAATAAAAAATACAACTTTTGAATGAATAGCGGCAAGAAGCTGACATTGAGAGAGAGAGAGAGAGAGAGAGAGACAGACAGACAGACAGACAGACAGACAGACAGACAGAGACAGACAGACAGAGAGACAGAGACAGAGCCGAGAGGACTTTTGTTTAAAGCAGAGAGACACACACACACAGAGGCGGGGGGGGGGGGGGGGGGGGGGGGGAGGGGGAGAGAGAATAAAGTGAGACATTTGAGGTGAAAGACTCAGTTCCGGTTGTTTGACTTCGAACGCCTCCAGTCAGTTTACCGGTGGGAAAATAAGACAGCGGACAAACAGGCAGGGTTGGAGTGAGGTGGGGGGGGGGGGGGGGGGAGGGTGAGGGTGGGGGGTCAATTTCTGAACGTTTACACGTAAACACCAGTTTCGATTTTGTGCGGTGAGAAGGATTTTTGTGTTGCAGCTGTTGCACATACATGCTGAAAAAAAATGAGAAAATGACGCTTGAAGCGGTTAGTTACTTATTTATTTATTTATTTAGTTAGTTAGTTAGTTAGTTAGTTAGTTGGTTGGTTAGTGACTGCATTTCGACATCGTGTCAGCCCGCGCAGTGTCATTTCAAGGTTATCACTTTCTGTCATAAGCGATTTACTGCACCTTTCAAAATTCTTCTCGTTGTGTATTTATGTAAGCCCTTTCTCAAGTCAAATCTACAAAATCAATCCAAACACAAATGTAAAACGAAACATGCATATACAACCACCAAACACACATAATCACACGCACGCACGCACGCACGCACGCACACACGCACAGACGCACGCTCGCACACTACGCACGCACACACACACACACACACACACACACACACACACACACACACACACACACACACACACACGCATGCACGCACGCACGCAAGCACTCAAGCACACGCACGCACGCACACACACACACACACCAATTTATTAAAAAGAAAAGCAACAAGTAATATTAAATATGATACTAAATGTGATATTAAATCTGAAAAAGTATGCTCCACTCAAATCAGTTGAAGAGATTGTCATGCCTCTTCTTTCTTTCTTTTTCATTTTTTTTTCTTCTTCATTTTTTTCTTCTCACGTGGACCTCCCTCCCCCCCCCCCAACCCCACCCCACGCCCCTGCTCCCTTCCCTCCCCCTCTCCCCCCAACACCCCACCCCAACACCCAGCTCCCTTCCCACCCCCCTCTCCCCACATACCAACCCAACACCCAGATCACTTCCCCCCAACCCCCCCCCTCCATCCCCCTCCCCCACACCCCAACTCCCTTCCCCCTCTCTCCCTCCCCACCCCCCTACCCCTCCCCCTCCCCCAACTCCTCCCCCTCCCCCTCCCTCCCCCCTCCTCCCCCCCCCCTCTCGCCCCCCCCCCACAAACTCCCTTCCCTCCTCTCCCCCCCCCCCCACCCCTCCCCCCTCCTCCCGCCCCACTACCCCAACTCCCCTTCCCTCCCCCACCTCACCACCACCCTCCCCCCCTCTCCCCCCCACCCCAACTCCATTCCCCCTCCCCCCCAGCTCCCTCCCCCCTCCCCCCCACCACACACACCCAACTTCCTTCCCCTCCCCCATCCCAACCCCCAGCTCCTTCCCCCTCCCTCCCCACCCCATCACCCCAACTCCCTTCCCCCCACCCCTCCCCTTCCCTTCTCCCCCTTCCCTCCCACCCAACACCCCACCTTTCCCCCTCCCCCCCCATTCCAACACCCCAGCCCCTTCCTCCGCCTCCCCCCTCCACACCCCACACCCGCCCCCACTTCCCTTTTTACAACAACCCCCTATCACACACACAAAAACAACAACCGCAAAACAACAGGATCCGGAGTGCCGTGACAAGGCCGGCCACAGAACTGTCGACTACAGCCTAAGCCGATCCCAGTGTCTATGTGTCATGTTTCGGCGGGCTGGGGGTTTGACCGCCGGGCCCCTGCGGTCTGTGGTCACAGCGTGGACGCTGCCGGGCCGTCCCCTTGAGGGCTGGCTCAGTAATGGACACTGGTCAGCCGTCACTGAGTTACGACCGCTTCCGGAATAGTGTGTGGGGTGGAGGGGGGTCGGGGTAGGGGGTAGGGGGTGGGGGGTGGGGGGCTGGGGGTTCAGAGCTTGTCGAGATCACGCTAAAAAGCCGTTCGCTTTTTGGCGTTGTCTTGGAGTCTGTCATTTAATCATTTATCTTTTGATGTTAATAAGTAGATAGATGTTCATAAACTGATGACTATATAGTGATAGATATAGATAGTATAGGCGAGAGCGCGGATGTGCGTGTGTGTGTGGGGGGGAGATTTTGGTGTGTGTGCGTGCGTGCGTGCGTGCGTGCGTGCGCGTGCATGGGTGCGCGCGTGCGTGCGTGTGTGCTTCAATGTGGATTGATGATGATGTGATGATGATGATGATGATGATGATGGTGATGATCGCTTTTATACAGCGCTATTCTCCGCTCTCGAGCAGACTCACTGCGCTTTTGTTGCCTGTGAGTCTACATAGGAAGTGAGTAGACATGGTGCTTACCGTCTACAGAAACCAAAAGGCTTATCAGTCACTAGCTAATTAACGCTACACGACTGTCGCTTTTTATAGCGCGTTTTGAAAATCCACCCGAGTGGGGTACTTACGGCAGCGCTGTTTGGGTGTTGCATTTTCGGCGCATTCTGTGTACACCATACAACCATGCAGCATATGCCACGTCACTTCATGCGGCAAAGCCGCATACTTAGGGTGAAAGTGTGTTTAGCTGTAACCTGCCACCTGCACTTTTGGTGATGTGTTGTGCGTGTGGACTGGGGTTTTGTGTACGTGTGTGTGTTGATGTACGTTGCTGTCTGTGTGTGTCTGTTGGTGAAGTTGTCCGTTGTGTGAATTGTGTCTGTTGAGTAGATAGTGTGTGTTGTGTTCGTGTGTGTGTGTGTGTGTGTGTGTGTGTGTGTGTGTGTGTGTGTGTGTGTGTGTGTGTGTGTGTGTGTGTGTGTTGTGTTGTGTGTGGTGTTTGTGTGTGTGTGTGTGTGTGTGTGTGTGTGGTGTGTGTGTGTGTGTGTGTGTGTGTGTGTGTGTGTGTGTGGTGTGTGTGTGTGTGTGTGTGTGTGTGTGTGTGTGTGTGTGGTGTGTGTGTGTGTGTGTGTGTGTGTGTGTGTGTGTGTGTGTGGTGTGTGTGTGTGTGTGTGTGTGGTGTGTGTGTGTGTGTGTGTGTGTGTGTGTGTGTGTGTGTGTCGTGTGTGTGTGTGTGTGTGTGTGTGTGTGTGTGTCGTGTGTGTATGGGTGTGTGTGTGTGGTTAGTGTTATTGTAAAGCGCCCTGTGCTGCCACCTTGTGTGGTAGATGGGCGCTCTAGAAATCCTCTTTATTATTATTATTATTATTACTGCGGTAACACGGGAGTGGAACGGAAACCGAGTCAGCACAGAAAGTTGACCCTGGAGAAGAAAATTATCCCGCCGTTCCTCGGCCGGGACTCGAACCCGCGACCTTTCGACCACGAGTCCGGCCGGCGCTCTAGCCACTCACCTATCCCCGTTAGTCCTTAAACTTTTAGTAGTTTCGCCCAACCTGAGTTAGTGCAGCTAAGCTAATTTAGTAACTCTTCTTCTAGTCTTGGCAAACCAGGCTCTCACCCAGACTCTCGCCCGCGGGATTTCGTGACCGAGACTAAGTACACTGGACACGACGCAATGCAAAACTGAAAGGCAGTAGGACTTCGCTTTGATAGAAAACTTCAAATGGTGTATCTTGTAAGTAAATGATGAGATCAGATGAGAGTGTGACGCGTTTGGATCAAATGTCCACAAGGCAGACGGGCGCTCAGTGCACTTACACATTAATTTTTTTCGTCTTCCCCCACCCTCCGCCCCCGTTAATAAAAAAAAAAAGAGAGAGTCTTTTCACATAAGTGATAACCATTAGACAGTGCGTGCGTGCGTGCGTGTGTGTGTGTGTGGTGTGTGTGTGTGTGGTGGGGTGTGGTGGTGGTGTGGTGTGGTATGGTGTGATGGTGGTGGTGGTGGTGCTGGTGTGGGTGTGTGTGTGTGTGTGTGTGTGTGTGTGTGGTGTTTTGGGGTGTGGTGTTTTGTGGTGGG